>VZDJ01000244.1:0-28793 GCA_008694505.1 Cyanoderma ruficeps
TGCTCTCAGGGCTCCAAGCAAGGCAGCAGCCACGGGGCCAGCCTGGGTTGCCTGCAAACATGGCCCATCTGCCTCCTGCTCTTCTCCCACTCCTTGCTCTGCCCTGCCCATTTAGCTCAGTCCAGTGTCCTCTACTGCAAACCCCTTCTCCCATGCCAGAGACCATTGGGCACCTCCTGTGGTCAGCTCCCACTGTGGGACAGGAAGGCCTTGATGCTCTGGCTGAACTCCCTGCTAGCAAAGGACTTCGGCTGATGGTCACTCTACTTGCACCTCAGACCAGCTCCCTTCCCTTGTCTGCTCATGATCTTTCACTGTTTTTTTGTCTCAATAAATTTCTCTGGTATCACAGTCTGAGATGTCTTCTCTTCCCTCACTGGCACTCACTGCCACCCTTTGCTCGAGTGTATCTCACAAACCATTCCCTTTTTTGATTCCTGGCCCGGCTACACTAATGCAGGTTTATTCCTGCCTCGGACACCAGCCCCTCCTGGGTGCTGTGTTCACTTTGTTGCACACCAGTCGCTCCAGCCCCTCATCAGCTTCCATGACTACTTTTACATCTGCTGAAATAGATCCATATCATCCTTACTTTCGTGTCCCAGAATTGAAAGCACAACTCCAGTCTCAACAGAGGGAGCAGAGGGACAGCATCCCCCCTCACCTTCTGCCCATGCTGTGGGGATGAGCCCAGCACATAGGTGGTTTCTTGTCGGCACATTCACATGGCTGAGGAATGTCCAATTCTCCACCAACACCCCAAGTCCTTCTCCTCAGACATGCTCTCAATCATCACCAATCCACACTCCATTACTGAGATTGCTCTGGTCCACATTCAGGATCTTGCACTTGGCCCCGTTGGCCTTCATGAGCTTCACACCAGCCCATCTACCCAGCCCATCCAGAACCCTCTGGATGCCACCCCTTGCCTCAGACCATAATCACTGCCACTCACCTTGGTGTCACCACCAATCTTGCCAAGGGGGCACCCAAACCCGCTCTCCATGTCCCTGACCAAGATGGGAAGTTTTTATGGTTCCAATATGAGTCTCTGTGGGTCACCACTCGTCCCTGTTCTCCACACAGGGACATGCAGACATTGACCACAACATTTGAATGCGACCATCCTGCCCATTCCTTATCCAGCCAGAGGTCCAACCATCAACTCCACATCTCCCCAGTTTAGAGACAAGGATGTTGTCTGGCACAGGAACAAAAGCTATTCACAAGTGCAGGTACAGGATATTGGTCCACCTTCCCTCATCCACCTATGTTGGAACCAATACCAACCCACCAAAGCTGTGGCCAAGGTCAGATGGACACGGCCTCAAGAGCAGAACATGGAATTTAAGAGCTGTGGGAAGCAAAAAAGTCCCATCCTAATGACTCAGGCTGTGCCTGGCAACAGCTTCTGCCTGGGAAATGTCCCAGTGTCATGGGCCAAGGCTGTCCCAAACCTTCAGCCACCGATCATCCTCAAGGCCATACTCTTGATCTTTTCCAGCAGAGTCTTGTCTTCCTTGTTCCCAGTAACCCAGAGATAAACACAGTTCTCCAACACCACCAGAGCAGAGCAGAGGGGCAGAATCTCCCTCACCTGGAATGGAGCAATCCCAAATATGCAGGATAGAGGATGGGTGATGAGGGGATTGAGAGCAGCCCCAGGAAGGAGATTTTGGGGTGTTGGATGAAGAATTAGATATGCCTTGGCCATGTGCACTCACTGACCAGAAACTCCCCCTTGTATCCTGGGTTCATCCCCACAGTGTGGGCAGCCCAAGAGAGTGGGGGAATCTCACCCTCTGCTCTCCTGTACTAAGACCAGAGTTCAGTGTTGAACTCTCAGATCCCAAAGACAAGGAAGACATGGATCTGCTTGAGCGGATATGTAGAAGGGTCTGGAAGATAATGAGGGACAGAAGCATCTGGTGTCCAGCCAAAGGGAACACACCACCCAGAGAGGCTTGTGCCAGAGGCAGGGATAGATCTGCATTAGTGTATCCAGGTCTGTGGTTCAGTAGCTGAAGGATTTCTGAGATGCACTGGAAGAGGAATGTGTGCCAGTTGGTGGTAGAAAGGAGAAATAAATCCGAAGAGTAGTCTTGGAGCACTTTTTCACCCACCCGAGAGGACTCTGGAACCCTGGCTTAGTGCAAAGTGAGACTGGAAGAGTCTTGGGATCAGAAAAAAGAAGGACTCATCTAAAGATGTGATGCAGGAAAACTTTATTGAGGTAGAAGACTGAAAGGCTATAAGCAGCAAAATGATGGGAGCTGGGGTGAAGTGCAAGAAAGGTGACCATCAGCTACGGTCCTTTTCTTGGAGGAGGTTTGGCCAGATCATCAGGGCCTTCCTGCCCCATAGTGGGAGCATGGTGTCAGGGGTGGTGCTGAGGGTCTTCAGCAGGTGTAGCAGCCCCTTCTGCCGTAGCAGCCCAGGCCTCCCAGGCCGTAGCCAAATCCACGACCCCAGCCCAGGCCGTAGCCAAAGCCACCAAATCCACCAAATCCCCCAGAGATGGGCTGTCCCTGGGCACTGAGTTCAGAGCCCACGGCAGCCGAGGAGGTGGATCCGACGACGGTGTTCTGGGGGAAGGAGGTCATGATGGGTCCTGGCAGGGTGACCATCACAGGGGAAGGGTTGATGATGACGCGGGAATCCTGGCATTGCAGGGCACAGGGCTCGTTGCAGCTGTTGGCCAGCGGGGTGGGTCCGCAGGGAGTGCAGATGTTGTTGCAGGCCATGGGTGTGGTGTGGAGGGTCCCTGGAAGAGAAGGGGGTGAGACAGGGCAGGGGTGAGGGGGCGGGTGAGGGGTGGTCATGAAAGAAGGTGAGGGAATGTGGAGGCTGTTGTGGGTCTGTGGGGAGTTGTGAGGGCTGCTGAGGCTGGGATTGAGCATGTAGAAAGAGAGGGGCCAGGGGGTCAGGAGCAGGAGGGTCAGGGGCTTGAGGTTCACCTGGTTGTCAGCAGGAGCAGAAGGTGTCAGGAGAAGTGTGTGAAGGAGAGAGGCTCTGGGCCGGCTTTTATACTGGTCCTGGCAGGGCAGGACAGCCTTGTCCCATGGCCTTGGGGCATTTTGCAGGTCAAAATTCTCGGCTGGCCCAGCCTTGTGAGTCATGATGTGCGGAGAGTTTTTCTTCTCACAACTCTGCAATTCCATGTCCAGTTCCTGAGTCCCTGTCCATCTGACCTTGGCAGCAGCTTTCAAACAGGAGTCAGCATTTGGGTGGATCTGATTGTTGAATGTGTGTCAGGGAGGAATGAATAAACAATCAGAGCCCAGCAGAGGTGCAATGTCACCAGTGAGGTCATTTTGTGGCACTCGTGTGCTGTGGTTTGTGGGTGCTTTGTGAAGACTGGGCTCCTCTTCTGGGCCACTGGATGTCCATCAGTCCTTGTGTTGCACCCAGGAATGCTGAGGGAGCTGCTGATGTCCTGAGGAGGTCTCTGCATAATAGCTTGGAAAGGTCACAGTACCTGAGAGCCCTTCATGAGAGAGGAAAGAGAGGTCCTCCCTTTTTTGTCTTCAGTAGTATCAAGAAATAGCATCTGGAAAATGAGAGGTAATTCATGGCTGAACTTGTTCCAGGTGCAATGTCTACTTGTATTTTGAAATTTACACAATAATATACTCGGTCATTGAAATTGTAGTCCTTGGCCTCATTCAGAAATTCAATAAACAACAAAAGGGGCCTGATCCCTTTTTTCCCAGCCCTATCTGTGACATCAATTCCTTTCTCTCGTGTTCAAGCCACAAGTTTTCATAATCTATAATCTGTAAGTCTTAATGTGTTGTTCCTGTGAGCAAAACCCAATAATTACTAACGGACAGCCAGTGAGCTCCTCTTTCCTTCTCTGTCGTGGAGCAGTTGTTCCTCTGTGGAATTGTGCAATTTCATGTTCCGCTCCCGAGGCCATCTCCATCTGACCTTGGTGGCAGGTTGAAGTTGCAAGGATTAGAGGCCAAAGTGTTGGTGTTGATTGTGCGTGTCACATGTAGGAGATTGTTAGGAGATTTGGGGTGTCATCACTGAGGTCATTCCATGGAACACTGACACATGTCCCATTTGTATTCTTTCCTCCTCCCTGAAAGAAATTCACAGCTCTCTCAGCTTCTCCTCATCTTAAGGATACTCCCGTCCCACCAGTGTCAGGGTCTCCCTGCACTGCTCTTGGTCAACCGTGTCCATGGCCTTGTTCCACTGAGGTGCCCCAGCAGGGGTGTGGAACAGGAGGGTCAACTCCCTCAGCCTGCTGGTATTTCTTTTCCTAATCCTCTCCGGGTAACTGCTGGAGCTTTGCACAGCCAAGGGTACATGGCCACCTCATGATGCATTTATGAAATTTCAGCCCAGAACAACAACCATATTACAGGCTGTGGAGAAGTAGGTTTGGCCAGAAGGAATGGCTGGGGGTTAACTGAAGACATGAGAACACACCCAAATTCCTGTAGGCTTTGTTTGCATCTTGTACATTTGAGACAAAACCCATATGAATACATTGGGATAAAATTCCCGATTGAAATCCGTTGTCAAGGTCAAACGGGCATGGACTCAAAGGAAGGATACAGAATTGCAGAACATCAGGAAGGAAAACATGACCCAACACATGACTCACCAGGCTGGGCCAACCAAGAGCCGCTGCCTCCAAAATGCCCCAAGGCCATGGGACAAGGCTGTCCCACCCCTCCACAACCAGCATAAAAGCTGGCCCAGAGCCTCTTTTCCTCACACACTTCTCCTCAAGCCTTCTCCTCCTGCTCCTGCTGACAACCAGGTGAGCCTCATGCCCCTGATCATCCTGCTCCTGCACCCCTGGCCCCTCTCTCCCAGCACTCAGACACAGCCCCAGCACCCCTCACACCTCCCCACACCCCCACAACAGCCTCCACACTCCATCACCTCCTGCATCACTGCCCTTCACACCCCCCACACCCCCACCCCCTGCCCTGCCTCACCAACCTCTCTTCCAGGGACCCTCCACACCACACCCATGGCCTGCAACAACATCTGCGCTCCCTGCGGACCCACCCCGCTGGCCAACAGCTGCAACGAGCCCTGTGCCCTGCAATGCCAGGATTCCCGTATCATCATCGACCCCGCTCCTGTGCTGGTGACCCTGCCGGGACCCATCATGACCTCCTTCCCCCAGAACACCGCCGTCGGATCCACCTCCTCAGCTGCCGTGGGCTCTGAACTCAGTGCCCAGGGACAGCCCATCTCTGGGGGATTTGGTGGATTTGGTGGCTTTGGCTACGGCCTGGGCTGGGGTCGTGGATTTGGCTACGGCCTGGGAGGCCTGGGCTGCTACGGCAGAAGGGGCAGCTACATCTGCTGAGGGCCCTCAATATCACTCCTGACAACACCAGCTTGGGATGCTGCAGCAACTCTTACAAGAAAATGTCCTCATCTGATAGTTGCTGTACTTGCACCTTGCACTGGATTCCCTCCACTTTTTTCTCCTGCTTCTTCATTCCTTCACCTCAATAAACTCTTCCTGTATCAAAGTCTGCGACGCCTCCTGTTCATTTTTAATTCTAATGGTCTCACACCCTCAGCGAGTACATTCCACAACTCAACAGGACATTGTGGTACGTGCAATAGATCAACACCACCTTCATGCACAAATATGTCAAAACAACTAATATCAGAGTCTGGCATGGGAAGCAGAGGAGTGAACACCTTTCAGAATCTGTCACACACATCTCTGGTGCACCAAAGCCTTGGACATGTTAATGCTTGCTCGGGTACATCTCTGGTAAAGTCTTTCCATGCCAGTGCACACTTGACAATGTCTCTTTATCAGCATCACATCTCTGACAGTTCTGGCTTCAATTTCTCACTACCAAGATCAGGATGAATAACACACGGGAAATGTAGATGTCGAGTTCAGATTTAGTTGTTTATTATATCTTACCTATTTATAGACTCATGAGCTGTGAGCTCTTACTAGCAAGCTAGAGAAATGAGTTAAAATGGCTTCCCTCTCTATCTCTACAAGGTCTTTTAAATGATAATCAGTCCAATTATGAAATGCCACCTAAATTGTTTTTACTTTAGACCCAATAACTACTTGAAGTCTGCAATGTGGACTCCATCAACCAATTACAAAAAACCACCTAAACCTAAATGAAGTAGAAGGAAGAAGAAGGTGAAGAAGAAGGACTTTGACAACACCCAAAATCTTCCATCTTGACCCATGTGTATTACTATAGACCTAAAATCCCAAAGTTCAAGTTTCCAGAATTCCAACACACGTCCTTCAAGCAAACTGAGGAACTGCACCAATCACTTGGGCAGGAAATCTGGAGTGCAAGCACTTCAATTCCCCTGGCTCAGAGTCATCAAGGGCAGGATTTCCAGCACCATGGACAATTCGGTGGTCCATCTCACACTACAAACACTCCAACAGTTCCTCCATTCTGTGGTCACACTCACAATGAAAGATTCTTTTATTCTTTCCTCAGGGAATTCCATTTGTCTTCACTTGTGCCCTTGCTCTCTTGCCCTGCACGTGAGCAATGCTGTGAACAGTTGGACTCCTCCCTGCCATCAGGGATTTGCATACACTGATCACAATCCCCATCCATCCTTGTCCACTGTCAGTCCCAGCTGTCTCAGCCTCTCCTCTAGGAATGATTCTCCAACCTCTTGGGAGTCTTGTTGTCCTGAACTGGTCTGGATTCACTAACTGTCACACTGGGGAGCCCAGAACTGCCCACAACACCTCACGTGGGACCTCACCAGTGCTGAGCAGACGACAAAAGGCACTTCTGCCTCCTCGGTCATAACATTTTTCCCAATTCTAACCTGGATACTTCAGTCCCATATCCCACACAGGCACACCTCCTGCCCCATTTCTTCTCAACCACAACCACAAAACAAAGGCTTTTTCAGAAACAAAAAGGATTGTTCCAACTGGCACCCAGGCATTCCTTCCTACCGAGGATGACTCCACTCAACAAACAACACTTGGCAGAACTCCATTCTGTCCTTTACAGAACCCCATCAAATGTCCAGCACCTGACAGGTTTTCTATGTTGGCCAAAAGGATCCGACTCCTGGCTGCAGCCCTGGGCGCTTGCTGCCATCTGGACTTTGGGGCACTGACCACAAGCCTCTGTGTCCAGCCCATCAGACCTTTCTCAGGAAATCCATGCTGGGCACTGACACAATCTGGACTTGCCTGGATTGTTTTTCAGGATCATGCAATGCTCTCCTCCAATCTTGGCCGGCCTCCAAATCCTCTTTCTCACAATCACAAGTGACCTCATGTTTTGGCACATATGTACAAAATCCAAAATGTCACAGATATCAAAACTTTAAAAGTCAGATGTTGCTATAGGACAGGAAAAAATGACCCATATGCAGTCAGGTCGTCAGGGCAAAAAGAGAGGGAAGTTTATTTTCTACTTCGGCTTATATAGATTTTGGACAATGACCTGGGATTGGACAATGAAGTTGCCACTTCTCCAACTACACTGGCCAAACTAGAAGTCTATCAATTGTCTCTCCTCAAGAGAGGTATGAAAAATGAAAAGGAGAGTTCACAATAACATCACTTTGTTTACATGAAAATCTGTGAGGAACTCCACTACAAAAATGGGAAGATCAGAAGACTGAAAAAGATCAAAGCAACAGTCAGAGGAGCACCAAGACACCCACAGAGCACAGTCAAAAGGAAAGGTCAGGTCTTGTGCCAAGCTTGGGCAGGTGGGATCAGTATGGGGAGGGATGAAACATGAGGGAAGCAGCAACACCTCCAGCACAGCTGCAAATCCCAGAGAGGCCTGACAGGGCTGGGAGGGAGTGGAGCCCCTCTTCAAAACACATCCACAAACCACAGCACATGAATGTCACACAGTGACCTCACTGATGACACCACACACCTCCAATGCTTTGGTTGTTTATTCTGCCCTCCCTGACATGAACCTTCCATGCAATTCCTCCCAAACACCCACTCACACGTAAAAGCAGCTGCCAAGGTGAGATGGAAAAGAAGTCAAGAGCAGGACGTGAAATCATAGAATTCCATCAAGAAATTCCCAAATCATGACAGAGAAGGGAAAAGGAGCTTGCTAAGCATCAGGTAGTAAACATTGGGTTTTGCTCACAGAAACAAAATATAAAGATATACAGATTATACCTCATGCCTTGAGTGTGGAATAAGTGAAGTCATGTCACAGAACAACCTGGGGAAAAAAGGGATCAGGCCAGGTGTATTGTTTGCTTTTTTGATTTCTGAATGAGGTCAAGAAATACACTTGAATTGGCTGAGTACATTGTCATGTAAAGTTGAGAAATCCAAATGGACCATACAAATGGAACAAGTCCAGCCTGAATAGCCTCGCATTTCCCAGATGCTGTCACTTCATCCCATTGAAGACACAAGGGGGTGAGTTCCCTTTCATCCATCAGAGACTGCTCCTAGGCAATGGGACCTTTCCAAGCTCTTGCAGAGTGACCTCCTCCGGACATCAGCAGGTCCCTCATCATTCCTGGATGCAGCACAATGACTGATGGACATCCAGTAGCACAGAACAGACTCCCAGGCATCAGAAGGAACCCACAAACCACAGCACAGGAAATGTGCCACAAAATGACCACACTGATGACATTGCAAATCTCTAGGGCTCTGATTGTTTATTCATTCCTCCCTGACACACAGTGAACAATCAAATCCCAATTCTCCCTTTAAATCTGCCACCAAGGTCAAATGGACACGTCCTCAAGGGAAGGACAAGGAACTGCATAAAGAAAAACATTCCCCACCTCAGGACTCACCAGGAAAGAGCTGCAGCCTGCAAAATGCCCCAAGGCCAGGGGACAAGGTTGTCCAACCCCTCCACAACCAGCATAAAAGCCGGACCAGAGCCTCTCTCCCTCACACACTTCTCCTGACACCTTCTCCTCCTGCTCCAGCCATCAGCAAGGTGAGTCTCAAACCCCTGAACCTCCTATTCCTGCATCCCTGGCCCCTCTCTGCCACCACCCTCAACCCCAGCCTCAGCAGCCCTCACACCTCCCCACAGACCCACAACAGCCTCCACACTCTTATCACTTCTTGCATTCCCATGACCCTGCCCTGCTTCTCTCCCACTCTCTTCCAGGGACCCTCCACACCACACCCATGGCCTGCAACAACATCTGCACTCCCTGCGGACCCACCCCACTGGCCAACAGCTGCAACGAGCCCTGTGCCCTGCAATGCCAGGCTTCCCGCATCATCATCGACCCTGCTCCTGTGCTGGTGACCCTGCCAGGACCCATCATGACCTCCTTCCCCCAGAACACCGTCGTCGGATCCACCTCCTCGGCTGCCGTGGGCTCTGAACTCAGTGCCCAGGGACAGCCCATCTCTGGGGGATTTGGTGGATTTGGTGGCTTTGGCTACGGCCTTGGCTGGGGTCGTGGATTTGGCTACGGCCTGGGAGGCCTGGGCTGGTGTGGCAGAAGGGGCGGCTACATCTGCTAAGGACCTTTGGTGCAACAGCTCAGGGGTCTGGCAACAGCTCGTGCAAGCCAAGCACCTTGGCTGATGATTGCCCTACTTGCAACTCATACCAGATATCTTCCACTTTTTTCTCCTGTCTCTTCAGTGTTTTCCGTCAATAAAGCTTCCCTGCATCAAAGCCTGAGATGTCTCTTCTCCTTTGTGATCTCAAATTGTGTCACATCCTCACCCAGCACAGTGTGTGGCCTTAACAGGCTGTTGGCACAGGGGGAAAAGGGATGGAACACCTTTCTTAGAATGCATGTCCCCACCAGTAACCACGAGAATTGCACAGGAAGCTGGGTTGAAATGTGACCTTCCATAATGTGTCACAAGCCCATCGCCTGGTACACCAAAGGCTTTGACACACCAATGCACTCCTGCTCATGGCTCTGGAAGAGCCACTACATGCCATTAGACGCTTGACAAACTCTCTTCCCTAGCTGGATTCTCAAACTCTTCCAGTAAGCAGTGACAAGGAAACATTTTGGGAGGAACTCTGGAGAGCAAGAGCTTCACTCCCTTCTGCCCAAGTAAGACCAAGAGCAGCAAATCCAGGACCATGTGTAGTTGCAGTTTTTGATCTCCCAGGACAGAGACTTCCCCATCTTCTCCATTCTGTGACCACCCTCACACCAAAAAATGCTTCTCTTCCTTGCCCAGGGAATGACATCTGTTTTCCCTTGTGTCATTGCCCTATTATCCTTCACACATGCACTGCTGAGGATGGCTGTGATCCCTCATTGTCATTGCCCACCATCAGGGATTTGGACACACTGATGACGTGCCATCCTTGTCTCCTGGGAGTCACAGCTCTCTCAGTCTCTCATCTATGAAAGATCTCCTAGCCCCTTTAGAATCTTGTTGGCCATTAACTGGTTTTGTTTCACTAAATCTATGGGCATCTTCCACTTGGGAGGCCAGAACTGCCCAAACCACACCACATGGGACCCTGTTAGTGCTCTAAAGAGAGCGTGGGCCACCTCTCCCACTTCATGGCAAGAATTGCCTGAAATCTCTCTTGGACACTGATGACACATTTTAAACTAAAACTTCATTGCTATCTTGTGGTCTCTTTGTTCTCCATCAGCACTACAGGGTCAAGCTCAGCAAAGCTGCTTTCCAGACTCTCAGGGTGTCTTGATGACACCCTGCTGTCCATCTTTGTCTCCTGGGAGTCCCAACTCTCTCAGCCTCTCCTCTAGGACAGATTCTCCAGCCCTTTCTGTATCTTGGCTGTCCCGCATTTTCAAGTATTTAATTTCCCTAATAGAAAACTAAATCTCCACTAGGAAAACTTAAGTCCATTTCCTCTTCTCTATGGCTTGGTGAAAGGGAGACAGGAGTGGTGTTACACAATTTCCATTCAGACAATTCCAGAGAGCAATAAGGTCAATCCTCTTCTTCTGAAAATTGAACATCCCTGGTTCCTTCAACTTCTCCTCACCTGTCTCATTTTCCTTATCCTTCAGCAGTTTTCCTTTCCATGTGTCAGTCAGAGCCCAGCACTGTGACCCCACAGTGCGACCATGCTGAGCTCAGCTGAGATGAGTGCTGTGGATCAACCAGCACTGGACTTTGGGGAGCTTGGGTGACCTTCATAAATCTCAGGAACTGTTTTCCCATCTCCATTAGAAAGGGCTGGCATATAGACTGGGCAGGAGAGAGGGAGCCAACATAGGCAGGGAGTGAATGCACCAGGAGGAGCAAGCTCTCAGCCCCAAAACACCAGACCAGCCTAACATGATGTTGGAATCCTGGAAGCTGAGAATTTTAGGCTTTCTGTGCTAACAGGCACTGACCCTCAAGAAAACGCTACATTTGACCTGAGGCTGTGGAAAAGGCTTCCAAAATTGACTGACAGCATTGGGATTATGGGTGTGTAGTTTAAATATCAGTGTGTAATATCACCTCGTGAAAAACTTAGAGAGTTTAAGGTTTTAGAATGTACTAATATATAGATATAGCAAGCTGGAGGTTTTAGGGCAGAGGCTAGTCCTCCTTCTTCACCTTTTTCATGGGTATGGGTGGTATTTTGTAATTGGGTAGAAAAGTCTGCACTGCGGACCGGGGTGGTTGGTTATTGCGCTAAAAGTAAAAATAATTTAGGTGTCATTTCTCAATTGGAAAATTTATCCTTAAAAGGCCTTGTAAAGAGATAGAGACAGAGCCATTTTTCACTTTGTTAGCTAGAACTCATAGCTTGTGAGACTGTAACATAGATAAGATAAAAATTAATGAACATCCGAGTCTGAACACAAAATACCTTCTCTCGAGCATTTAATCCTGACTCTAACAGAAAAGAAAATAAAAGCTAACAACATGGCTGGGAGGGAATGGGGCCCTACTTCACAACACACACAAAAATGACAGCACACCAGTATCACAGGGCAACATCAGTGATGACACCCCACCTCTCCCAAGCTTTGGTAATGTCTTCACCCCAACCTGACATGCACCATCAGCACCAGTCTTTAATCTCTAATAATCACATTTAAAAGCTGCCACCAAGGTCAGATGGACACAGACTCAAGAGAAGGTCATGGAATCACAGAATTCCAAAAATGAACACCTGCACCATGACAAGGTAAGAAAGCTGATGTTGCTGACCAGAGCTAGTAATTATTGGGTTTTGCTCAAAGGAACATGATGTTAAGCCTTAAAGGATACAAGCTTTGAAGCCATATGAACTTAATGTGGAATATGAAAATTGATGTCACAGACCTGCCTGGGCATCCATTTCTTGTTTGTTTAATGGTTTCTTAATAAGGTCAAGAAATACAATTGAGATGACAGAGTACGTTATCGTGTACAGTGGAGAATTCCAAAAGGGCCATAACAGTGGAACAAGTTAAGCCTGAACAGCCTCTCATTTTCCAGATATTAACCCTTCACCACATTCCAGACAAGGCCATGAGCTCTCTTTCATCCATTTGGCGCTCCAAGGCACCGGGACCTTTCCAAGCTCATGCAGAGTGATTTCCTCAGGACATCACCAGCTGCCTCAGCATTCCTGGGTGCAACACAAGGACTGATGGACATCCGGTGGCCCAGAAGAGGAACCCAGTCTTCACAAAGCACCCACAAACCACAGCACACGAGTGCCACAAAATGACCTCACTGGTGACATTGCACCTCTGCTGGGCTCTGGTTGTTTATTCATTCCTCCCTGACACATATTTAATAATTAAATGCTCCCAAATACCAATCCTCAAGTGAAAGCTGCTGCCAAGGCCAGATGGATGCAGGCTCAAGAGCTGGACATGGAATTGCAGAATTGTGGGAAGAAAAACACTCCCCACCTCAGGACTCACCACTCTGAGCCAGCCAGGAAGTGTGGCCTGCAAAATGCCCCAAGGCCATGGGACAAGGCTGTCCCGCCCCTCCACAACCAGCATAAAAGCCGGCCCAGAGCCTCTCTCCCTCACACACTTCTCCTGACACCTCCTGCTCCTGCTGACAACCAGGTGAGCCTCGCACCCCTGACCCTCCTATTCCTGCACCCCTGGCCCCTCTCTCCCAGCACTCTCAGCTCCAGCCTCAGCAGCCCTCACACCACCCCACAGCCCCACAACAGACTCTACACTCCCTCACCCTTTCTCATAACCGCCCCTCACTTGCCCCCTCACCCCTGCCCTGCCTCACCCTCCTCTCTCTTCCAGGGATCCTCCACACCACACCCATGGCCTGCAACAACATCTGCACTCCCTGCGGACCCACCCCGCTGGCCAACAGCTGCAACGAGCCCTGTGCCCTGCAATGCCAGGCTTCCCGCATCATCATTGACCCTTCCCCTGTGCTGGTGACCCTGCCAGGACCCATCATGACCTCCTTCCCCCAGAACACCGCCGTCGGATCCACCTCCTCGGCTGCCGTGGGCTCTGAACTCAGTGCCCAGGGACAGCCCATCTCTGGGGGATTTGGTGGATTTGGTGGCTTTGGCTACGGCCTTGGCTGGGGTCGTGGATTTGGCTACGGCCTGGGAGGCCTGGGCTGGTGTGGCAGAAGGGGTGGTTACATCTGCTAATGGCCCTTGGCACCGCCCCTGACACCACCAGCTTGGTGCTGTGCCAGCAGCTCCTGCAAGCAAAGCACTTCAGCTGATGATCGCTCTTATTGCACCTCACACCACCTCCCTTTCCACTTCTTTCTCCTGCCTTGTAATTCTTTTTCCTCAATAAAGTTTTCCTGTAATATAGCCTCGGACGTCTTCTACTTTGTTGTTCTGGGTGAAGGGCTCTTACAACTCCATCCAGCACAAAATCTGGTGTCAATAGCCCATTGGTGTGTGTCAATAAGGGGCCAGAAGACCTCTCCTGGGATGTCTGTCAACAGCAGAACCATCTACTGGGCTTCCAGAATGCAGCACAAACCCTTCCTTTTCCCAAAGCCATGGTCACACCAGTACACTTGTGCCCAAATCCCCAACACAACCTTTCGATGACAGCACACATTTGTCCGATTCTTCCCCACCAGGATCCTCTGGACATCCCAGCACTGGAACCCAGGAGTGCACAAGGAATGTGAGGAAATCCATTACTTCAAGCTAACCTGGTCCCCAGATGAAGCAACCACCCTTCCCTCAGCTGCTCCTCACAGAAATGGTTCTGTAGCTTCTTCACCAACATCCTTGTTCTTCATTGGACATCCTCAAGCATCTCAATGTCTTACTCACTGTGAGGGGCCTAAAACTGAACTCAGATTCAGGGTGTGGCCTCACCAGTACCCAATTCAGTGGCACAGTCACTGCGTGGTCCTGCTGGCACCACCAT
The DNA here is from genome assembly GCA_008694505.1 of Cyanoderma ruficeps. Lineage (NCBI taxonomy): Eukaryota > Metazoa > Chordata > Aves > Passeriformes > Timaliidae > Cyanoderma > Cyanoderma ruficeps. The sequence continues at coordinate 14,266 of VZDJ01000244.1, forward strand.
AGGAAATACAAGCCAGGATGCCACCGGTTTTCATGGCCAACTGGGAACACATTGGATCATGTTCAGCTGTTGTCAACCAGCACCCCCAGATCATTTACCCATGGGCAGCTTTCTAGTCACTTTTTCCCCGGCCTGGAGATTTAAGTCTTTACTAAATTCCAAGTAAAAATCATCCACAGCCTCTTTCTCATTTACTAAGGAGGTCACATTGACACCTCAGGTGATGAGGTTGTTCAAGCAGGACCTGATTTTGCTAAACCCAGGCTGGCTGGGCCTGATCACCTGGTGATCCTGCAGGGGTCATTAAATACTCTCAAGATGATCTGCTCTAGCAGCTTCTGCAGTACTGGGCTCAGACTGACAGGCCTGGAGTTTGCCAGACCCTTCTTCTGGCCCTTCTAGGGAAGAGTTCCATTTGGAAGCCTCCATCAACTGGGACCTCCCCAGTTAGCCAGGACTGCTGGCAAGAGATAGCAAGTGGCTTTGGAGCATTTGCACCAGCTCCCTCAGAACCCTTAGGTGGATCCATTCAGTGCCACACACAGGTCTCTCATTCACCATTCTCATTGGGTTGTGAGGGATGGAATTTTGTCCCCTGGTGAAGAGCTTTCTCCCTCAGCAGGACACTGTGCCCATACCAGGAAGCAGAATCAAAGCAAAGGGAATCATTAGTGCTCAAGGAACCTCTCAGAGGTGACCAAAAGACTCATTGTGGAATGGTTTTGCTTGGAAAGGACCTTGAAGACTCTCTTGTTCCAACCCCCTGCAGTGGACAAACACACTTTTTGCTATCCCAGGTTGCTCGAAGCCCTGGCCAACCTGGCCGTGATTACTACCAGGATTGGGGCAGTAACAGCTTCTCTTGGCAACCTGTGCCACCCACACAGGGAAGAATTTCTTCCTAATATCCCATCTAGTTCTACCTTCTGGCAGTGGGAAGACATTTCCCCTTGTCCCGTCACACTCTTGTGTAGGAGATCATGGAGTTCAACCCAACCTGCTCAAGGAAGGACAGCTCAACAAGGCTGCCCATGACCATGTCAGATCAAGAGTTAGTAACTTGAGGCCATTTCTACTTGCCCCTTCATTTTCTAAAAAGGAGAAAAGGGCAACAAAAATCTCACAGGAAAAAACACTCTTCAGACAGCTGCAGAATGGGAGATGATCTCTCCTTTGGCTGCCTTGTCTGCATCTAAAAACCTGCAGTTCATAAATCCACTACTCAAAATCTTGTTCTCCAGAACAGTTCCTAGTATGTGTCACACCAGAGAAGAACCATTGTAACACCAGGGTGTCAAAGCCTGAGAAGAGCCAATGAGAAATGACAGTCTGAAAGACAGGTCTGGTGACCTGGTGATGATGTGAGAAGGAATAACCACGATGGAAGGGTCAGCTCCTCACACATGGCACAGCTGCAAAGACGAGACCATCCTGACCGAGCTGTAATGGAATGGGGCCCCTTTCCAAAACACACCCACAAACCAAACCTCACAAGAGCAATAAGGTGGGGACTCTGATGACATCACTAAGCTATTTTTGTCTATTCGGCATTCTCTGACAAGCATCTTAAATGCAAATCCTCCCAAAATAAAAACTGTCACTTTAAAGCTGCTCCCAAGGTCAAATGAACACAAACTCAAGAGCAGGACGTGACACTGTCGAATTGTGGAAAGGAAAACACTCTCCACCTCATGACTCACAAGGCTGGGCCAGCCAAGCGCTGCGTCCTGCAAAATGCCCCAAGGCCATGGGACAAGGCTGTCCCGCCCCTCCATGACCAGAATAAAAGACGGCCCAGAGCCTCTCTCCTTCACACACACTTCTCCTCAAGCCTTCTCCTCCAGTGTGCAAACCCAGGTGAGTCTCAAGTCCCTGATCCTACAGCTCTTCAAACCCCTGGCCTCTCTTCCAACACACTCAGCCCCAGCCTCAGCAGCCCTCACACCTCCCCACAGCAACACAACAGCCTCCACACTTCCTTGCCTCCCTTGCCCTCCTGACACTGCTCCTTACACCCCTCACCCCTGCCCTGCCTCACCCCCCTCTCTTCCAGGGACCCTCCACACCACACCCATGGCCTGCAACAACATCTGCACTCCCTGCGGACCCACCCCGCTGGCCAACAGCTGCAACGAGCCCTGTGCCCTGCAATGCCAGGATTCCCGCGTCATCATCAACCCTTCCCCTGTGCTGGTGACCCTGCCAGGACCCATCATGACCTCCTTCCCCCAGAACACCGCCGTCGGATCCACCTCCTCGGCTGCCGTGGGCTCTGAACTCAGTGCCCAGGGACAGCCCATCTCTGGGGGATTTGGTGGCTTTGGTGGCTTTGGCTACGGCCTTGGCTGGGGTCGTGGATTTGGCTACGGCCTGGGAGGCCTGGGCTGCTACGGCAGAAGGGGCTGCTACACCTGCTGAAGACCCTCAGCACCACCCCTGACACCACCAACTCAGAGTTCTGGCAAAGAGCTCCTGCAAGCCAAAGTACCTTGGCTGGTGGTTGCCCTAGTTGCACTGCCAACCTTCTCCCTTCAATTTCTTTCTCCTTTCTCTTCATTTTTATTGCCTCAATAAACTCTTTCTGCATCAAAGCCTGAGATGCCTCCTTTTGTTTTTGAATTCCAGTGGTCTCACATCCTTACCCAGCACAGTTCCAGGAATGAACAGGCCATAGGGGTAGATGGGAAAGGGGTAAAACATCTTTCTTAGCAAAGATGCCGCCACCAGTACCAACCAAGACCAGCAATGGATGTGAGAGAGGTGGGGAACGACCTTCCAGAATATGAGACAAGCCCATCACCTGAGAACACCAAAGGCTTTGACACATCAGTGCTCTCCTGTGTGTGGCTCTGGCAAAGCCACTCTATGGCAGCGCATCCTTGACAAACTCTCTTCCCAGCAGGAATCTCAAACCTTCACTGCAAACAGAAAAATGACATCATCCACTTGGGCAGGAGCCCAGGGGAACCCCCCTGCTCAAGCAAGAGCAGGACTTCCAGAACCATGGATAGTTCAGGTTTGGATGGCAGATGACAGCAACTCCACCACCTCTTCCCCTCTCTGACTACCCTCCCAATGAAAAGTTCTTTCCTTACTTTCTCAGGAAATTCAGTCTGTTTCTACTTCTGCCTTTGCGCTCTTTTCCTTCACGGTTGCACTGCTGAGATCAGTCAGGCTCCCTCGATTTCATTCCCTGCCATCAGGGATATGCTCACACTGATGACACTCTTCTGTCCATCCTTGTCGCCTGCAAGTCCCAGGTATTTCAATCATCTCTGAAAGAGCCCTTATATTATCTTGGTGGCCTTGTACTGGTTTTGTTTCAATAAGTCCATGGGATTCTTCTGCTGGGGAGCCCAGAAGTGCCCACACCAATCCACCTAAATGTTCAGGATGTTGATCAGAGTTGGCTCCATGGATACAACCCTTTACCTACTTCTCCTGAGGCTTGACTTCACCTGGACTTCGGATCTTGCCCAGAATGTCACATATTATATAAATCTAGCAGTCCACTTCACTGGCCATTTACACAACCTGTCCATTCTGGGATAGTCTGGGATGATGCTGTAGGAGATACAATAAAAAACTTTGGTAAAAAGTGGAGGTTACCATCAGCCATGCCTATCTTACAATCTACAGTTAGCTGTTCTTCTCTGTAGATAACACAGAGGTCATGAATGTAGGATTTTGCCTTCCAGAATTAATGCTAACTTCTCATTATCTTCTTGTCTGACCTGCTCTTGGAAGTACTTTATAATTACAGAATAAAAAATTTGTCCCATTCTTGTCTGCAGGAACAAGGTCCCTGGAAAGCCATTAGCAAAGTGAGAGGGAAGAAATGCACTGGAAGGGGCAGGTCCTAATGCCCAGCACAGCTGCAAAGCCCAGAGCAGCCAGGCAGGGTGAAGAGGGCCCCTCTTCACAACACACCCATAAACTAAACCACACAGTTGCCACAAAGCAACATCACCAATGACACCCATATTATTCCTAGGTTTTGTTGGATATTCTGGTTTCCCTGACACAGGCAAATCATCCTAATTGCCAAGTCTCACTAAAAAGCTGCCTCTAAGGCCAGATGGACATGGACTCAAGGGCAGGACATGGAGTTGCTGGAAGGAAAACACTCTCCACCTCATGAATTGCACAATTGCACCAGACAAAACTGATGTTATGATTTCCATTCAGGTGCCTCTAGAGAGTAACAAGGACACTCCCTTTTTCTGAAAATTGAACATCTCCAGTTTCTTCAGCTGCTCCTCACATGTCTTGTTCTCCTCATCTTTCACCAGATACAATGAACTGACACAAGACATTGGGGAGCATGGGAAAAATCCCTAAACACTGTCTAGCCTGTCCCTTTCCAGTGGACAAAGACTGCCATATAGAGAGATTTGGAAGTTGGAAACATGGTAGGGAGGGAGAGAATGTAATGGGACATCTCTCACCCCCAAAAGAGCTGCAAAGTCCAGACCAGCGTGACATGGTTGTGGGGAGAATGAGGCACCACTTCACAAGACAGCAACAAACCACAGCACACAGGGGATGTCGCCAATGACACCTCACTGTACAAAGCTATGGTCATGACTTAAGCCTTTCCTGAAAAACATCATCACCACCAAAGTTTGGTCTCTGAAACTCACACATTGAAGCTGTCGCCAAGGACAGATGAACATGGCCTCAAATGTAGGACGTGACATTGCAGAGTTGTGGGAAGCAGAACACTCCCCACCTGAGGATTTGCAAGGCTGTGCCAGGAGAGCTGCAGCCCACAAAATGCCCCAGGATCAGGGGCCAATGCTGTCTTGCCCCTCCACGAACAGCATAAAAGCTGGCCCAGAGCCTCTCTCCCTCACACACTTCTCCAGACACCTTCTCCGCCTGCTGACAGCCAGGTGAGCCTCAAACCCCTGACCCTGCTGCCCCTGCACCCCTGACCCCTCTCTTCCACCAGGCTCAGACACAGCCTCAGCAGCCTCCTCCTCACGCCTCCCCACAGCCCCATAAGAGTCTCCACACCCCCTCACTTTCCTGCATCACCGCCCCTCACACCCCCAAAGCCCTGCCCTTCCTCACTCCCCTCTCTTCCAGGGACCCTCCACACCACACCCATGGCCTGCAACAACCTCTGCACTCCCTGAGGACNGCTGATGGTCCCTCTACTTTAACCTTACCATGGGTCCATTCATGTTCTCTCCCTTGCATTTTCATTCTTCTGCAGCAATAAACGTTTCCTGCATCAAAGCCTCACATGTCTCCTCTTGTTGAATTCCAAAGCTCTCACACCCTCACCCACAATATCACCAGAAATGAACCCGCCATTGGAGTAGATGAAAAATGGCACAACACATTCCTTAGGAAATATGTCCCTACTAGTAACAACCAAGACTGGCACAGGGAAATTGGTGGAGGGAGGATCTTCCAGAACATGACCCAAACCCATCACTTGCTACACCAAAGCCTTTGACACATCAATGCTCTCCATCTCATCAGTGGTTCTGGTTATGTCTCCATGCCAGCACACACTTGAGAAAATCTCTCAGCAGGAATCTCAAGCCCTTCCAGCAAAGAGAAGATCTGTATCACATCCACTTAAGCACAAACTCTAGGAGTACAAATGCTTCAAATCTGCTCGAGCAGAGCCAGCAAGAGCAGGATTTCCAGCACCATGGACAGTTCAGATTTCGATCACCCGGCACAGAGACTCTACCACCTCTTCCCCTCTCTGACCACACTAACACTGAAAAATTCTTTCCTTCTTTGCCCATGGAATTCCATCCAGTTTCCCTTTTGTCCTTGTGCTCCTGTTCTGGACATGTTCACTGTTGACAACAGTCAGGCCTCTTCACTTCATTCCCTGCCAGCAGAAATTTGAACACACTGATAAAACCCCTGTCCAGCGTTGTCTCCTCAGAGTCCCACCTTTCTCAGCCTCTCCTCTCAGAAAGATCCTCCACCCCCCTTAGAATCTTTTTGGCCATGAACTGGACTTGCTTCACTAAGTTTATGGGTTTCTTCCAAGAATTTTCTGAACACTATCTTGAACACTGGTGACACCTTTAGAAGTAAGGGTTGATTAAAACCTTGTGGTCCCTTTTATTTTCCACCAGCACCACAGGATCTTGCTCAGCAAAGCTGCTACCCAGCCTCTCAGTATGACCACGGGGGCCATTGCCATTCCTGCCGAGATTCACAACTTCACATTTTTGCCTCCTGAACTTCAGGAGATGCCTTCAACCCAGAGTCTCCAGCTCCCTCTGACTGGTGGCACAATCATGTGGTGCCTCAGCCAGTCCGTCAGCTGCCAGCTTGCTGAGTGGGCAACAGTCCCACTGGCCACATGTTTGTGGACAAGGTTGAACAGTGTTGGACCCGTGAATACAACTCTTCACCTACTTCCCCTGAGACATTATTCCAGGTGGACTTTGGGCCACCGAAGAACAACCTCTGAGCCCAGCCCCTCAGCCACTCCCAGGACACTCACTGCTTTCTTAGGAAACACGGACACTCTGGGAGCATGGAATGGGAAGGAACCCCAAAGGCTTCACAAAATGGAGTTCCACAGCAGCCAAAGTTTTCTCCTCATGTCCAGGCTGATTCACTGGCACAGACCAGACAGTGAGATCAAGCACGATTTCCTCAGGAGACATCTTCCACAAGAAGTGGCCTCACCCATTGGCATTCGACACAACTCAAGGTCCTCAAAGGCCCTATCTCTCTTCTACCCTGCTGCCACTCCACTTTGGCCTCTCCTCCATTCCACAGCTGCCACCAACTCTCCTGGAGTCAGTTCAGCTGGAAAACACCACTGACACAGAGTCCAGATGCAAATCACGTAATGTAAACACCATCAGTCTTAAAAGATTTTGTTTGTTAAAGACCTAAATGTAAAATGTCGAGTCCAACCCATCCCCAGAGCATTGCCAGGGCCACCACTAGACTTGTTCCCAAATGACACAGTTCTATAACATCTAAATCCCTCCTAGGATGCTGACTACAACACCATCTTGGGCATTCACTGCCAGAGATTGAAAACACCTTCCTGAAGGAATTTTCATTAATAGCAAACTCAACCTCCCCTGGGCAAACTTGGCTCCATTCCCTCTTCACCTATGGCTGGGTAAAAGGGAGACAAGACTAATGCCAAAGAATTTCCATTCTGGTAAATCCAGAGGACGAAAAGGTCAACATTCTTCTTTTGAAAATTGAACATCCCCACTTCCTTCACCTGCTCATCATGTGTCTTGTTCTCCTTATCCTTCAACAGTTTTCCTTTCCATGTGGAAGAACCCAGCACTGTGACCCCACTGTGTGACCTTCCTGGGCCAAGGTAAGATGAGAGCTATGCATGAAACAACACATGACTGCGGTGAACATGGGAGGCCTCCCTAAATCACAGGAATTTTTTTCCCATCTCCAACATGAAAAGCCAGGCAGAGAGACAGGCTTGGATAGATGGATACAGGGAGAGGAAGGAGGGAACAGAATGGAATGGAATGGAATGGAATNTGGAATGGAATGGAACGGAATGGTCCAGGCACTCACACCTAAACAGAGGCAAAGCCCAGAAGTGCCTGACTGATCAGGGCTAATTTGGGACCACTCATCAAAACACACCCACAAACACAAAACCATGAGTTCCACAGGCTGACCTCACTGATGACACACCAGGTCCCTAAAGAATGAGTTGTCTCTTCAGTCCCCTTTGACACATGCCATCAGCACCAAACTTTGGTTTCAAATATTCACATTTAAAAGGAAGAATTACCGCAATGGAAGTAGCAGCTCATTATGCCCAGCACAGCTGCAAAGCCCAAACCCACCTGAGAGGGTTGCGATGGAATGGGGCCTCTCTTCACAACAAACCCACAAACTATACCACAGAAATGCCAAAAAAGGCCTCACCGGTGACAACCATAATTTTCCTAGGCTTTTATTGTATATTCCAGTTTCTCTGACAAATATCTTCCAAGCAAATCCACCCAAATACCAACTCCAACTTTAAAGCTGCCGCTTAGATCAGAGGAACATAGTCTCAAGGGAAGGACATGACACTGCCAAATTGTGGAAAGCAAATATTCCCCTCCTGATGAATCAACAGGCTGTGACAGATGCGAGATGCAACCCACAAAACGCCCCAGGATCAGGGGCCAACGCTGTCCCGCCCCTCCATGACTAGCATAAAAGCCAGCCCAGAGACTCTCTCCCTCACATCCTTCTCCTGACACCGTCTGCTCAGGTGCTGAGAACCAGGTAAGCCTCAAGCCCCGGACTCTCCTGCTCCTGCACCCCTGGCCCCTCTCTGCCAGCATGCTCAGCCCCAGCCTCAGCAGCCCTCAAACCTCCCCACAGACCCCCCACAGCCACAACATTCTCTCCCACTCCTCCATCACCGCCCCTCACACCCCCACCCCCTGGCCTGCCTCACCCCCCTCTCTTCCAGGGACCCTCCACACCACACCCATGGCCTGCAACAACATCTGCACTCCCTGCGGACCCACCCCGCTGGCCAACAGCTGCAACGAGCCCTGTGCCCTGCAGTGCCAGGATTCCCGCATCATCATCAACCCTTCCCCTGTGCTGGTGACCCTGCCAGGACCCATCATGACCTCCTTCCCCCAGAACACCGCCGTCGGATCCACCTCCTCGGCTGCCGTGGGCTCTGAACTCAGTGCCCAGGGACAGCCCATCTCTGGGGGATTTGGCTTTGGCCTTGGCTACGGGCTGGGCTATGGCTACGGCCTGGGAGGCCTGGGCTGCTACGGCAGAAGGGGCTGCTACACCTGCTGAACACCCTCAGCACCACCCCTGACACCACCAGCTCAGGCCTCTGGAAACAGCTCCTGCAAGCCAAAGCACCTTGGCTGATGGTCCCTCTATTTGTTCCTCACATCTGATTCCTTCAGCTTCTTTTTTCTCATCATTCCTTCGCTTCAATAAATTTTTCTTGCATCAGAACCACAGTTGCATCCTTTTTTTTTTTTAATTCCCATGGTCTCACACTCTCACCCTGTGCAATTCCTGCACTCAACCAATATGTTGGATGGAAAGCCTGCAGAGAGCATTTCTTAGCAAATATGTCCACACCAATAACAACCAAAGCTGGCATGGGAGAGGTGGAAACTTCCAGAACATGACACAAGGCCATCACCTGATCTACCAAAGTCTTTGACACAGCAATTCTGTTGTGGGCACAGCTTGGCCAAAGTCACTAATTTGAAAAATTCTCTTCACAGCAGCATTCTTGAGTCCTCCTAGCAAACTGAGGAACAAGAGCATTCACATGGGGAAGAATTCGGGAGAGAAAATGCTTCCATCTCCTCTCCTCTAGCAGGCCCAGCAGGAGCAGCATTTCCTGGACTATGGCCAGTTCAGTTTTAGAGCTGCCAGGACAAGGAACCCGTCATCTCCTGCACTCTGTGAGCACCCACACCCACAGAAAAATTCTTGCTTCCTTGGCCTATGAAATTTTGTCTCTTTTCACCCATGCACTAGACCACTTTCCCTTCATGTGTGCAGTGCTGAGACCAGCTGGGTTCCCACACACTTGTGACAGCCCCAGCCCAGCCTTGTCTCCCCGGAGTCGCAGCTCCTCAGTACCTCCCGTAGGGAAGACCCATCCGCCCTTAGGTAGCTGGTGGGTCTCAATTGGTTTTCCTCAACTACCCCCTTCTGCTTCTTCCACTGTGGAGGCCAGAACTGTCTATACCACCCCACATGGGATCTCAAAAGTGCTCTAAAGAGAGCAAGAGCCACCTCTCCCATCTCCACGAGAATGATTTCCACAAAACTCTCCTGGACACAGGTGACATCCACTGAAGTAAAACTCCACTGTGACCCTATGGTTTGTTTCTTCTTCATGACGTACTTTGGAGACTCTCAGTCCATAGCATGACCTGGGGGCCAGTGCCATTCCTGTCCACATGCAGAGCTTCACATTTCATGCTCTTGACATGCAGGACATTCCTTTAACCACTAGACTAAAGATCCCTAGGACTGATGGAACAGCCAAGCAATGCCTCAGACACTCCACCATTTGCCAGCTTGCTGAGGGGGCAACTCTCCTAATGCACACATGGAAAACAGAAGTTTGGGACATCACTCATGGCACAGCCCAGACCAGCCTGACCAGCCTGTGATGGTTTGGGACCCCTCTAAATACCACAACCATAAAGACAAAACCATGAGTTCTACAGGCTGACCTCACTAATGACTCCCCAGTTCTCAAAATCTTGGTCATGTCTTCAGTGCTTTTTGACACGCACCATAAACACTACACTTTGGTCTCAAATACTCACTCTCCAAAGGAGGGATGACCATGATGGAAGGGGCAGCTCCTCATGCTCAGCACAACTGCAAAGGCCAGACCAGCCTGACACAGCTGCGATGGAATGGGGCTGCTCCTCACAACACACCCACAAACTAAACCACACAAGTGCCACAAAATGGCCTCACTGAGAACACCCATATTTTTCTTAGGCTTTTGTTATATATTCTGGCTTCTCTGACATGCACCTTCCAAGAAAACCCTGCGAAATTTTAAAGCTCACTTTAAAGCTGCTGCCAAAGTCAGATGGACACAGCCTGAATAGCAGGATAGGACACTGCAGAGTTGTGCAAAGGAAAACACTCCCCACATCACAACTCGCAAGCCAATGGCAGACAAAACTGATGTTACAATTTCTGCTCAGGTTCCTCTTCAGAGTAACGAGGTCAGCCCTCTTTTTCTGAAAAGTATATGCCCAGAGTCCCTTCTACTGCTTCTCAAGTCTTTGTGCAATCCTTCACAAGTTCTCCTTTCTAGGCCTCACTCAGAGCCCAGCAATGGCACCCCAGAGTGTGACCTTGCTGGGCCCAGCTGAGACGAGCCCTACAGATGAACCAACACAAGATCATTGCACAGCAGAGGAGGGGTCACAGGGATTGTATTCCCATATCCAGAGGAAAGGCCTGGCATAGAGACAGGTTTAGAATAATGGCAATGGCACAGGGAGGGATAGAATGTGATTCAAGGGGACACCCATCACCTCCAGAAATGCTGCATAGCCCAGATGAGCGTGACGTGGCTGTGGGGGAATGAGGACCCTCTGCACAAGACACCCAAAAACCACAGCACACCAGGGCCATGGCGTCACTCCACTCATGACACCCTGGTCACCTCTACAGCCCTTCCCAAAAAACATCATCATCAGAAATATTTGGCCTCTAATACTAGTATTGAAAACTGCTGCCGAGGTCACATGGAGAGGCAGCCAAAAGTAGGACATGACACTGCAGAGTTGTGGGATAGAAAACACTCCCCACCTCAGGACTCACCACTCTGAGCCAGCCAGGAACTGTGTGGCCTGCAAAATGCCCCAAGGCCATGGGACAAGGCTGTCCCACCCCTCCACAACCAGCATAAAAGGCGGCCCAGAGCCTCTCTCCCTCACACACTTCTCCTGACACCTTCTCCTCCTGCTGACAACCAGGTGAGCCTCAAACCCCTGACCCTCCTGCTCCTACACCCCTGGCCCCTCTCTGCCAGCACGCTCAGCCCCAGCCTCAGCAGCCCTCACACCTCCCCACAGACCCATAACAGAATCCCCATTCTGTCAACCTCCCCAAAGCCCCCACAGCCCTGCCTCACCCCCTTCTCTCTTCCAGGGACCCTCCACACCACACCCATGGCCTGCAACAACATCTGCACTCCCTGCGGACCCACCCCGCTGGCCAACAGCTGCAACGAGCCCTGTGCCCTGCAATGCCAGGATTCCCGCGTCATCATCAACCCTTCCCCTGTGCTGGTGACCCTGCCAGGACCCATCATGACCTCCTTCCCCCAGAACACCGCCGTCGGATCCACCTCCTCGGCTGCCGTGGGCTCTGAACTCAGTGCCCAGGGACAGCCCATCTCTGGGGGATTTGGCTTTGGCCTTGGCTACGGGCTGGGCTATGGCTACGGCCTGGGAGGCCTGGGCTGCTACGGCAGAAGGGGCTGCTACACCTGCTGAACACCCTCAGCACCACCCCTGACACCACCAGCTCAGGCCTCTGGAAACAGCTCCTGCAAGCCAAAGCACCTTGGCTGATGGTCCCTCTACTTCTACCTCACACCTGATTCCTTCAGCTTCTTCTTTCTCATAATTTCTTTGCTTCAATAAAATTTTCTTGCATCAGAACCACAGTTGCATCCTTCTTTTTTTGAATTCCAATGGTCTCACACTCTCACCCTGTGCAATTCCAGCACTCAACCAATATGTTGGATGGAAAGGGCACAAAGAACATTTCTCTAGGAAATATGTCCCCACCAGTAACAATCAATGGTCACGCGGGCAACAGGGGAGAGGGGGGATCTTCCCGATCATGACACAAGGCCATCACCTTATACACCAAACGGTAGATACAACAGTTCTGTCTTGGAGAATGCTTGACCAAAGTAACTATATGAAAGCACGCATTTGAAAAATTCCCTTTCCAGCAGCACTCTTGAGTCCTCTCAGGAAACAGAGGAACAAGAGCATCTCCTTGGACAGGAACTCAGGACAGCAAATGATTCCATCCCCTCTGCTGTAGCATGCCCAGCAGGAGCAGCATTTCCAGCAGTATGTCCAGTTGAGATTTGGAGCTGCCAGGAGAAGGAACCCATCATCTCCTACACTTTATGAGCACCCACACCCACAGAAAAATTCTTGCTTCCTTGGCCTATGGAATTCTGTCATGGATCACTCATGCTCTTGCTCCTTTCCCTTCATGTGTGCAATGCTGACATCAGCTGGGTTCCCACACACTTGTGACACCCCCAGGCCAGCCTTGTTTCCTTGGAGTCACAACTGCCAGTATCTTCCGTAGGGAAGATCCACAAGGCCCTTAAGCACCTGGTTGCCCTCCAAGGGCCTTCGTCCACTACCCCCTTGTGCTTCTTCACCTGTGGAGGCAAGAACAGTCTACACCACCCCACATGGGATCTCACCAGTGCTCTAAAGAGAGCAAGGGCCACCTCTCCCAACTTCATGGGAACAGGTTTCACAAATCTGTCCTGCACATGGGTGACACCCTTTCAAATAAAGCTCCACTAGGATGTGGTGGTTTCTTTGTTCTCCACCACCTACTTTTCAGACTCTCAGCCCACAGCATGACCTGGGGGCCAGTGCCATTCCTGCCCACACGCAAAGCTTCACATTTTACGCTCCTGAAACGCAGGAGACTCCAGAGACTCCCTAGACTCCAGAACCCTCTGATTGGTGGAACAACCAAGTGGAGCCTGAGACAATCTACCATCTGCCAGCTTGCTGAGGGGCCAACTCTCCTAATGCACACATGGAACACCAGAGTCCAGGCCCTCACTCATGGCACAGCACAGACCAGCCTGACCAGCCTCTGATACTTTGGGATCCCTCTTCACAAAGTAGCCACACACCCAACACCATGAGCTCGACAGGGTGACCTCACTGGTGACTCCCCAGTTCTCAAAATCTTGGTCACATCTTCAGTCCCCTTTGACATGCACCATCAACACCAGCCTTTGGTCTCAAATACTCACACTTTAAAGGAAGAATGACCGTGATGGAAGGGGCAGCTCTGCATGCTCAGCACAGCTGCAAAGGCCAGACCAACCACACATGCCTGGAATGGAATGGGGCGCCTCTTCACAACACACCCACAAATTAAAACACACAACTGCCCCAAAATGACCTGACCGGCGACATGCTTATTTTTCTTAGGCTTTTGTTGTATATTCTGGTTTCTATGACATGCACCTTCCAAGAAAATACTGCCAAATTTTAAAGGTCACTTTAAAGCTGCTGCCAAAGTCAGATGGACACAGCCTGAAGAGCAGGACATGACCCTGCAGAGTTGTGCAAAGGAAAACACTCCCCACATCATGACTCACAAGGCAGTGGACGAAAAGGACTGAGGTTACAATTTCCGTTCAGGTACGTCTACAGGGAAACAAGGTCAGCACTCCTTCTCGGAAATTTAATGTCCACAGTCCCTCCAACTGCTCCTCAAGTCTTCGACCTATCCTTCACAAGTTCTCCTTTCTAGGCCTCACTTGGAGCCCAGCAATGGCACCCCAGAGTGTGACCTTGCTGGGCCCAGCTGAGACGAGCCCTACGGATGAACCAACACAAGATCATTGCACAGCAGAGGAGGGGTCACAGGGATTGTATTCCCATCTCCAGAGGAAAGGCCTGGAATTGTAACAGGTCTAGAATAATGGCAGTGGCACAGGGAAGGAGAGAATGTGATGGAAGGGGACAGCCATCACCCCCCAAAGTGCTGCATAGCCCAGATGAGCGTGACGTGGCTGTGGGGGAATGAGGACTCTCTGCACAAGACACCCACAAACCACAGCACACCAGGGCCATGGCGTCACTCCACTGATGACACCCCACTGTCCAAAGCCCGGGTCACTTCTACAGCCCTTCCCAAAAAACATCATCACCAAAGGACTTTGGCCTCTAATACTTGCATTCAAAAGCTGCCGCCAAGGTCACATGGAGAGGCAGCCAAAAGTAGGACATGACACTGCAGAGTTGCGGGAA
>VZDJ01000246.1:0-21727 GCA_008694505.1 Cyanoderma ruficeps
TCCCGGCATCGCCAGCGACCGCACGCGGCTCCCGACACCTGCGCTGACACCGAGATTGCCGCGGCTGCTCGCCACCCCGGCTCCACGTTGAAGCCACAGTGTGGGGGGGGGAAAAGATTCCACTACATTTCTCGGGGCCCACCTGCGTAAGCTGGGACCAAGCATCATCAAAAAACAACTCTTGCAATAGGGGGGAGCAGGAGCTTCCTTGAGGTCTCGGCTTTCTACGAGGGTGAGGACGGGGCTGAGCCACCTCACTGCAGTGCTGAGCAGATAGTGGAGGTAGAACAAGCGTGCTCCCTACGGGGTCACTCCTGCAGCAGCGCATTCACCTCCATGAACCACCAGCCCTTCTGTGGGACTGGGGACCTGAAACCTGCCAGTGTCCTCGTGTCACCCAAGGATGGCTTTTGAGCTGGGCTGAACCCTGGTAAGCCCTGAGGTGTCCCCCCCAAGGGTGTCGCACAGCCCTGCCGTGGGTGCCTATCCTTCCCGCCCGCACCAAGACCCGACCGGGGCTGACGGCAGGAGACGACTCGACTACACTCTCCCCGCTGTGTGCGGGGACCCTCACAGTGGGTCTCGGCGACATTATTAACCTCCCATCCTACACCGCAGCCTTTCCATGGAGGTGGCAGAGTGTCAGAGGAGGTTTTCATTCCGGAATTCCTCTTGTGTCTCCTGAAATAGCACCCGAGAAGGGTGGGGGGAGAAGGAAACCAGAACTACGCGAGAACCGGGTGCGCGGCTGCCCCCTCTGGCCGCGCCCTCTGTCATGAACCGCGCCCCTTTTCCGGAGCCCCCGCCCCGCAGGGCCACCTCCAGGCCTGCAGGGGGCGCCCCGCGCAACCACGACTATCCGGAAAGAGCCGAGCGGCAACGGAGGCGGCCGAGCCAGGGCGGGCGGCGCGGGCGGAGCGGGCGCGATGGCGCAGCAAGTCGACCAGCTGCGGGCGGACGGTGTGGACAAGGAGGTGCTTCGGGAGGGCACCGGGCCGCTGCCAGACTTCCGCGACGGCACCAAGGTCAGGTCTGCGGGGGGACGGGCGGGTGGGGGATGTGGGAAGCGGAACGCGGCGGAGGAGGCGCGCATGCGCGCCCCCCCTCGCCTGCGTCGCCATGGTGACGCCGCAGGCTCCTCCTCCCTGTTCAGGCCACTTTCCACTACCGGACGCTGCGGTGCGGCGATGAGGAGACGCCAGTGGACGATAGCAGGGCGCGGGGGAAGCCCATGGAGCTCATCGCCGGGAAGAAGTTCAAGCTGCCGGTGTGGGAAGCGGCGCTGCGAACTATGCGGCCCGGCGAGCGAGCGCGCTTCCGCTGCGACGCCAAGGTGGGCGGGACGAGGACCTGGTGGGGCGTGACTTACCTTTGGGGCGTGGTCTGTGCTGATGGGCGGTGACCTTGTGTTGTGGGCGTGGCTTGAGGGCGCCCTGGTGCGCTCCAGCCGCGGGGTGCGAGGCCGGGGCATCCTGATATTTTCGCCCCCGCCCTCCTCAAGTTCCGGCACTCCCTTCCCTCTCGCAGCACGTGGTGCTTTACCCGCTGGTGTCCAAGAGCCTGCGGAACATCGCAGCAGGGAAGGACCCGCTGGAGGGGCAGCGGCATTGCTGCAGCATTGCCCAGATGCACGAGCACTACTCACTGGGGTACCCCGACCTTGACGAGCTCCAGAAGAATCCCCAGCCCCTCATCTTCGACATCGAGGTGCTGAAGGTGAGGTGCCAGCATGGGGAGCTCGGGCATGGAAGTGTCCAAAAAACACACAGATGTAGCATGTGGGATGTGGTTTAGTAGTGGCCTCGGCAGTGCAGGACTCGATGATCCTAGAGGTCTTCTCCAACCTAAACAATTCCGTGATCCTGTTCTCTGATTCCATGATGGGGTGCTGGCAGGTGGAGCCACCCGGCTCCTACCAGCAGGACCCATGGGCCATGACAGATGAGGAGAAGCTCCAGGCTGTGCCCCAGATCCACAAGGAAGGCAACGAGCTGTACCGGCAGGGCAAGGTGCCCGAGGCGGCTGCCAAATACTACGATGCCATCGCCTGTCTCAAGAACCTGCAGATGAAGGTGGGTCTCGCCCGGTGCACACAGGCATTCCTGGGACTGCAGGGCTTGAGAGCTGCCCCTCACTCTCCCCGCTCTGTATACCACAGGAGCAGCCGGGCTCTCCAGACTGGATCGAGCTCGACCAGAAGATCACACCCCTGCTCTTAAACTACTGCCAGTGCAAGCTGCAGTGTGAGGAGTACTACGAGGTGCTGGACCACTGTTCCTCCATCCTCAACAAGTACGAGGGTAAGGAGCCACGAGCCATCCCAGGTGGCTGTGGCAGGCACCAGGAGACCCCCACGCACTGGTGACCCAGGCTCTCTCCCCACAGACAATGTCAAGGCCTACTTCAAGCGGGGCAAGGCCCACGCGGCCGTGTGGAACGTGGCTGAGGCGCAGGCTGACTTTGCCAAAGTTCTGGCGCTCGACCCTTCGCTGCGCCCCGTGGTCTCCAAGGAGCTGCGGAGCCTGGAAGCACGACTGCGGGAGAAGGACGCTGAAGACAAGATCCGCTTCAAGGGCATCTTCTCCCAGTAGAGTCCACGGCCGCAAGGGAGAGCCCAGCGCTCTCAGGACAGGTTCTTTTAGATATTCCACATGTGGAATGGTCATGGATGTTTATTAATGTTTAATACAGATTTTACTTATTTGAAGTCAGTGGAAAAGCCCTGGAGCTTGCCACAGCCTGGGGACAGAGCCAGGCACTTAAGTGGCAGCATAAAGCATTGCAGCACATGGCCGAAGCTCTTTGCTGGGCTCTAGACTCTGCTCATCGTCACGCCAGGCATGTGTGGATGACAAGCCCACTGCTCCCTGCCAACTTTTATCACTTATTTGATGTTTTTATACTTTATGGTGGCCATGGAGGGGCAGCACCGAGCCTCAGCCCCAGCTCCAACCCGTTCATGCCTGTTCTCCTCTGTGCCCCACCATTGTCACTTCTCCAGGCTGCTGCTATCATCCCAAACCCATGTCTCCTCTTGTCATGTCAGTGTCAGGAATATTTTATATAGAATAACAGCTTGTTTCTGCTATCTCTATAAACCTCTGGTCATGCTCTGCCAAGATAAACTCAAGTAAAACCAGTCATACCCGCTGGTCACTACAAAAATTTGCTGCTAGAGGTAAATGAGGGGAAACCAAGTCAGAGAGGGGGAGGGTATTGGCATCAGCACAGCTCACACACCCCAGGCTCTTTCCCCTGTCCTAAATTGCTTGTGACCCAACTGCTGTGCCCCACAGCCATCTCCCTGTGGGACATGGTGTCCCTGGAGGCTCCCCAGGGCTTTCCCAGTGGGTGGGAACCCCGCTTCCACAGCCACAGAGCAGACTCACAGGTGCTGGCACCTTGTCATAACATCTGTTTATTCAACACCAAAACGAAAGGGGGGGAACAGAGGAACGACTCTGGAACCCCAACGCAACCCTGCCCCATGACACTGGACGGAAATAAATAGGTGGGGAGGTGCCGCTCGCTCTGGGGCACAGCCACAGCCCCCAGTTCAGCACGGGGATAATGACCCTGGGCTGCAGACCCCACTGGGCACTGCCCAATGGCCACAAAGGACCAGAGGGGACAGGGCTGGGGGCAGCAGGACGCAGGATGGCTCAACCCTGAGGGGAGCACTCTGGTCCTCTGGGGGCCTCTGGCCATCTCCCAGCACACCCCCGGTCTCAGGGGACCCAGCACCCTCATCTCCTTCCTATGGTCTCATGGCCCAGCACTGGCTCTGTCCCCAGGTGCTCCTTGCTGGGAAATCAGGGATGTGGTGGAGGTGGGGGACATGGCCGTGCCACCCTCACTCCTCACCCTCCAGCTTGAGGCTGACACTGCGTGGCTTGGTCCGGGATAAGCCGGGGGGTGCTGAGGGGGGCCCCCCATCCCGCTCTGCCTGGCTGGAGCCCCGGGAGCGCAGGAGCTGACTCTGCTTCCGCAGGAAGTCGACAGGCGCTGGGCAGCCATAGGTGCCTTTGCCCAGCACGGGTCGTGGGGGGCCCTTGGGGGAGTGAGCCAGGGCTGCGGCTTCCAACTGGGCCAGGTGGGCAACATAACCCTCGGAGAGGAACTGCAGGACACACAGACAGCCTAAGCTGGTGGCCACAGCTGACTGGTGAGGTCAGCCATCGTTTCCTGCATCCCCAGTCTGTCCCCAGCCCTGCCACCACCATACCTGGCACTGGTTGTGGAACTTCTTGACAGCCCGTCCCACAATGTAGATGTGGGCTGGTGTGAGTCCCAGTGAGGTGTAGACCGAGACATCCTTGGTGGAGCCATAGCCAGCAACTATGGAGATCTCTGCCTGCCCAGGGACAAGAGCATTAGGGCAGGGAACAAACCTTCCCACAGGGACAGCCACTCCCAGGGGCTGGGACACGCTCATGTTAAGAGAGATGGCTAGGACCTGCCCTGAGAAGCTTCCAGTTCTGCCATGGCAGTGCAGTCCAGCTCCCAGCATCTCCACCGGGATGCAGAGGTGCACAGGATTCAGCACAGCCCACACCACCCCGTCACCAGCCCTGTGTCCCAGCAGCATTCCCATCCCCACCTCGGTGCGCAAGCTCTGCAGGAAGGCGGCCTTCTGGCGCAGCGGGTCGTGGGTGAGCCCGTCGCAGAAGGAGACGGCGCCATGGGGGAAGTTGTGCTGGGAGAGCCAGGCCACCACACGGTGCTTCTGCATGTCAGGGCGCCCCGTCACATAGATGATCATGTACCCTGAGTCCTGCCAGTGCCTAGGAGGGGACATGGGTGGCTGCCAGGAGCCTTTTGTGGAGACAGTCCTGCTACGGGAAGCTGGGATCTCCCAATGCAGCATGTGTGGGTGCTGCCTCCAAAACCTCCCTGCTCCCAGGGATTTTGTCAAGGAGAAAGTACAGCAGAGCTGTGGGGACCATATCCAAATTTGGAGAGGATTATTTTCCACAGTAGGGCACCAGCATAGAGATGATGTGCTGGAAGCAAGGGAGTGGTGGAATACCCTCCCCCTTGTCCCAGCTCTGACCCCCCCCAACTGAGCTGTCACACCATGAAAGATGGGGAGACTGACTCTCTGATTGAAGGGCACCCACCTTACAACATCCACAGCCCCCGCCCGCACTTTGGGGTCACTGCCCATGATGGAGACGCTTGCGGTGAAGGAGCCATCGATGCTGAACACAACAGACTCAGTGCCACGGGCCACCACGGTCAGGTACGCCTCGGCGTAGCTGTGGTCCCCTCTGCAAAGGCAGAGGTGGTGGCTCAGCACCGGCCCTGCTGCCAGGGCAGCAGGTGTACCTCTGCCAAAAGGGCTGGAAGAGAAACTGGGGCAACACCTCACCTGACCACCATGCGCACAGGATAGATTCCAATGGCCAGAGCCTTGTCGGGAGGGATGGTGAAGGTCAGGCGCCCGCTGCCACTCGTCACCTCGGTGCCGTAGTACAGCCACTTCCCCGACAGCGGCTGCGTCATGATGTAGATGTCCACCTGAGAGAGGGAAACGAGCTGGGCACAGGCTGGACCCCCACATCCTTCTGTGTCCTCACCAGCAAGTCCTAACAACCTTCTCCCACCACCCCACACAGGGTCCTGTTAACCACATCCTTCCCCTACTGTGGGTAACACCAGCCCAGGACAGCCCACATGCCTAGTCCTGGACACCCCACCCTGTTTGAGGGGTCCTGGTGGCCCCCTGAGCCCAGCAATACCTTCTCCCCAGTCAGTGTCACCACATCCAGGGGTCCGTACATGAAGCGCCCGCTGAGGACCTGCGCTTTGCCCTCGCACACGATCACATCGCAGGCGCGGTGGTTGGCTGTCACGTTCTGCAGGCACATGGGGTGTTCAGCAGCTCCTGGGGGAGCTCCTGAGATACCACTGGGACACCACTGGGCTGTGGATTCTCCCAGAACCCACACACCCCAGGATCCCCACTGGCCACATACCCGGATCTTCACTTGGGTGCGTTTGCGCTGCCACTTCTCCCGAGGGATGGCGGGGCTGTAGATGGAGCTCTCCTCAGTCTCCGCAGGCTGCGGCCCCTCTTTCTCCATCACCTGCCAACAGCACACTGCTGGCTCTGCCTCCGCCGGCCCTGGCTTGCTGCCCACCCCACCGTGCCCACCATACCTGGCGCAGGATGAAGGCCACCACGTCAGAGGATTCCCAGTAGCTGGCGTGGAAGAGGTGGGGCAGAGTGATGGTGGGGAAGGCAGTCAGGGCGTCGGGGCAGTACAGAGAGTAGTCAATGCGCTTTGGGCCCCACCAGCGCTCCAGGACTGTAGGGAGAGTTGGGATGAAGCCTTTTCCAGACCTCATCCACTGTTGTGCAGCCTGAGGTGCCCACATGGGGTGGGGTGGGTGGGGATGACACTTACTCTTGACAACCTCACTGGTGCTGGCAGGAGTAGGGGGCTCTGCCGGCTCATTGCCCTTCCAGAAGCCCCCAAAGCTGCCAGTGGGGGTAGGGGGAGCAGCCACATCCACTTTGGGCAGGAACAGAGCAGAGTGTGTCTGCAGGGCCTCCGCTGAAGAGAGAGCTGCGTGAGCACACCCAGAGCCCCCAGGGGCATACACCACCCCAAGACACCCCTCCAGTAGAGCCCCAGAGCAGTGGGAAGGGTTTGCACATCCCTCTCCCCCAACCCAGCCAGGATGCGGGTGCTCTGGGTACCCTGATGTGGCCCCAGGGTGCCTGGTACCAGCTTGGTGGGAACCTGCTCACCCAACAGGGACGAAGTGCCATCACCCAGGGGGTACTTCTGGTATCGGGGCACGCTGAGCGGGGGCACAGCATGGAAGGCTTTGGCCAGGAGGGGCTCCAGGCGGGAGGCGCATGGATCGGCGGCGTGGAAGAGGTTGTAGATCTGCTCACAGGCAGGACGCAACTGGGCCACTGCAGCACAGAGAGGGGTCAGGGGCGTCCCACAAGGGCTGGGGGGCACCAGGAGCAAAACACCCAAGAGGGGCAAAGCAGGACACAGAAAGAGGAAAGGCTGGAGAGGGAAATTTGGGGCACCAGGGATAGGTTCAGGCTGCAACAGAGCAGGGATGCTCAGCCACCCATCAACACCCACACAGCCAGGGCTGGGCATGCAAGGGGCTCAAACCCAAGCAGGGCTCCCTGGGGTGGTCCTGGGGGGGCTCAGGCTTGTCAGGTGAGCACAACTCAGGGACTTGAGCCCTGCAGGGAGGGTCAGGGGCTGGCACCGTGGCAGGCAGGGATCCTCACCATCCAGAGTAGGCATGACGGTCTTGCGCAGCGCGAGCACCAGCCCCAGTGGGGAACCGAAGAGGAAGAAGCCGGATACCTTAAATTCGAGGCGGGTGCCGGCACCCTCCGCCCCATCCAGCGCCATGCCACTGCTCCGGGGTGCCTCTGCCTCCAGCGAGGCCTCGCTGGCCTGCAGGCTGGGACAGCAGAGACACTGGGCATGGGGAGGGATGGCAACGTCGCACTCCCACCATCCTGAAGGCAAAGCTGGGCCTGGCATGGCCCTGCTATCCCAGAGGAGCTCCAGCAAGATTCCCCTGAGGCAGGTGGCCTCCATGAAATGCTCCTTCTCAGCCTGGAGCAGATTTGGGAATTGCAATAAAATACAAGGTAGCCCACCATCCCCCTTGGGCTCACCTGCATGTGGAGCTGTGTTGCTGGCTGTCCCCCTGTGTCCCTGGGGCCTCAGGGCTAGCTTGGCCCAATACCGGCACTCCCTCCGTCCCATCAGCCAGCGGATCCAGGCCACCGCACTGCTCCGGGGAAATGGGCTCCATGCTCTGCAGGGCGAGACAGCAACACCCAGACCCCATGTAGCCTCCAGTGCACCCCCAAACCTCCTCAGGGGGTGTTGGGATGCAAGGCACTCACCAGGCTGCCACGGCGGCTGCTGCTCCGGCTGCCCCCTGAGCCCGCCCGGCTCTGGCACAGGGCATCAAATCCCAGGATGCCGCCCACGCAGTCCCCCAGCAGCACTACCTGCAGAGACCACAGATCCATGAGGATGGTGACACCCCCAAACCCTCCATGCCGGGTCACAGCTAGACCCAAGAGCCAAGCTTCCTCCCAGATTCCACCTCACCTGGCCGCAGAAGCCAGTGCCCTCTCCGGATTGCAGGAAGGCTGCATAGGCCTGGTTGGCACGGGTGATGACGGTGCCCACAGCATGCTGGTAGGTGCCTGAGGAGGTGGCCAGCAGCGGGAGTGCTGCCAGTGGGATGTGGTCCTGGCTGCTGGACAGGCTGTCCCTGTCATGGCTGTAGGGGCTGAGCCTGAGGGTGACATGGTGAGAGATGAACAGGACTGTCCTGATGTCCTCATCCCACTGCATGATACTGGTTCACCCTGGGATGCCATACAAGGAGTAATCCCCATCCCCTTCCCTCCCACTGTGGGACACTTGCTCACCCGGGATGCTGTATCCAGAGTTAGCCCCATCCTATCCAATTCCATGCCATTCCATGCTGCCCTGATGTCCTCATCTCCCTGCACAATGCTTGCTCAACCCAGGCTCCTGCACGAGGAGTTATCCCCATCCTATCCCATCCCTTCCTGCCCCACTGTCCTCATCCCATAACAGAACACCTGCGTGCCCTGGTATACCACACCAGGAATTATATGTATCCCATCTCACCACATAACACACGCTTGCCCCAAAATACTGCACCAGGAGTTAACCCCCATCCCCTCCCCAGTCCTTAATGTCCCGCTAGAAGTGAAGTCCCCTCTCCAAGGATACCAGCTCCCTGGTCCCCTGCTTTCCCAGCAGGAATCCATACCTGGAGACAAGGGCGTAGGCTGCAGCACAGATGGGTGGGCAGGGCACCAGGCGCAGGGCCACATGTCCCAGTGCCTCAGGAAAGTGGACACGGGTGACAGCATCAAAGGTGGCTGCCAGTGTCTGCACATCTGCCTGCTTGGAGCCCGGCTCGCCCGCTCCTTGATCCAGGATGTTCCCACTGTGGAGGACGAGGAAGAGCGCGTGGATCCGGCACATCTGCTCCGTGCTCTCTGCCGCGCTGCCCTGCAGGAAGGAGAGCAGTCAAGTCATGGGGCACAGCAAGAGGGCACGGCCCGAGGGAGGGGACACACACCTCAGAAAAGCTGGATGTTCCCAATCCTTCACCATCCCCCTTGGTGGTGCTGGCTCCTTCGCCTGTGAGCACACAGCCCTGGTGAAGCAGCTGGGGGCTCCAGTGGGAATCAGGCCCCTCTCAGGACACCCACCCCAGGATCTGGGGACAGAGCACCCCCAGCACTCACCCAGTGCCTCATCCAGCTCCACTGGCCGCTCAAGCGTGTCCAAGAAGTCATTGGAGCTCCACTTGGTCATCTCCTTGGCGAAGACCTCATCGCTGTCAGACAGATCCTCTGCAGAGGCAGGAAGCGAACGTGGGTGAGAGGACACCCCCGTGCCTGCATGCCCATCCTCAGATGTCCTTGCCTCCACCCAGCCTGTTCCGAGATGGTGCCAGTACCGTGGGCATCGAAAAATTCCTCTTCAGAGCTGTTCTCCGAGTCCCGGGCAATGTTCTGCATCCGCCACTCTGACAGGCTCTGAGGAGACACGCCTCCTGCCACCAATGGGGAGTCAGCACTCACAGCTCCCTGCAGAGAGACCCTCACTCCTGCCCCACAGCTCCCCCTTGGTCCTGGACCCAGCTCCCCCCAGGGAGATCCAGGACCATCCCAGCGTCACCCAGGGCCCTTCAAGAAAGCTGGGACCATACCTGGGACACCCAGAGCCCCAGCCCAGGAGACCCAAGCCAGGCAAAACAGTCCCCTGACACATCTATGGAGAACAACAGCATACGCAGCATAACCACATCAGACCTGGTCTCTCACCTCCATGCTGGGAAGAGTAAGAAGACCGGGAAGAGGTGGACCACTGCTTGGCAAAAGCATCATCAGAGGGGGTATCGGTTCCTGCCTGCAGCTCGGTTTCCTCCTGCCTGCCAGGACCATCTGGCTCTGGCTGCCCCTCGGGGCTGATCCCGGCCGCTGGTGGCTCCTCATCCTCGCCACACTTGGCCATCTTCTGTGCCAGCATTCGCGCTGTCTCCTCCTCCAGCTGCCGGATATCCTCCATCGTCAGGTCCGTCCACTCATCCTGCCAGCACCAGGCTTGGCGGTGGGCACGCAGCATCACCTTCCTCAAACCTGGGGGGAGAAGGGAGGAAGCGAGCCCAGTGTGATCCCACAGCTGCCCAAATGACCCTCCAGCTACCCACAGGTCCCAACTCACCCACGTCATGGATGAACTGCTCAATCTTGGACTGCATCCCCCAGTATCGGAACTCCACCTTGCAGAGCTTGTAGGCACACATGAGGGGCCCGCTGGCCGCTGCTGCCTCCAGCCAGTCATCCCCCAGAGGCCCCCGGCCCGTCTTGGATGAGTGGTAGAGTTTGGGATCCTCCTCAGGCTTGTATTCCCCAGGGGAGATGGGATCACGAACAATGTCAATGGTGTCTGTGGGGGGAATGGCGCTTGTTACCCCACAGCATTTGGCAAGGGGGCACAGGTAGGAAAACAAGAAAAAGGGACAAAAATCAGGTCAAATTATTCCCATGAGCCATGCACCCAACACAGCTGGCACCAAACATTCTCTGTCCTAGAATTCTATAATCTTGGAGTTCGGAAATCATAAAATCCTGGAATGGTTTCGGTTGGAAGGGACCTTATAGGTCATCTCATTCCACACCCTGCCATGGGCAGGGTGACCTTCCACTATCCCAGGTTGCTCCAAGCCCCATCCAACCTGGCCTTAGAAACTTCTGGGGATGGAGCATCCATAGTGTCTCTGGGCAACCTGTGTAAGGGCTTCACTACCCTCACAGGGAAGAATTTCCTGATAGAACATATAAAATCCCATGGCTGGAACATCACAGACACCCTTGGTGCAACCAAAGATATCCCCATTCCCGTGTGGGATCCCAATCCGGCACCCCAGGGAGCGGCACAGGGAAGGAGGGGCTGGGAGTGTGCGGAGAGCTGGGACTGACACACATACACATATTAGCTGGCAGATCTGGAAGCTGCAGATGGGGGACATGGGGGCTGAGGACGGGGACAGCACATGGGGCAGCTCGGCACAGCTCCTGGCTCCCCCCCCAAAAAGCCCAAGGGTCCCCTGAGAAAAGGGCACAGCAAAACGACCATGTGACACAGCAGCCTCCGGAGAGCTGGGGGGAGGACAATGAACCCCATCCCCAAACAAAGGTGACCTCTCCCAAAATGAGCATGAGCTCCCCCAAGATGAGGATGACCTCCCAAGACCAGAGAGAGGCTCCTGAATGACACCCAGGAAAACACAATCCAACAGCTGTTCGGGCCCAATCCAGCATAAAATCTCCTAGAATTTAGCTTTTCCAGCTCTGTCTCCAGGTCATGGTCTGGGGGATCCCAGGGCACCCCACTGGCTCCCAGTACTGTCTCACATCACTGTCCCAATGGGGACAGGCTGTGCCAAGCTTTGCATTTATTTGTCCCCCTTGATGTCCCCAAGGTGCTGTCAGCCTCTCTTCCTGCAGCTTGGGCTGAAAAAAGGGGAAAAAAGAAAACCAGAGATGCCCTGAATCCACCAAAATGATGCAATGCACAGCATGATGCCAAGCATCTTGGATAACAGAAGCAAAGAGCTGGGACAGGACCTGCTGTCCCCAAGCAGCTCCTGGCAGTGTCCTTCCCATCACACTCCAACTCCCTTTGCTTTTGCCACTGGGAGAAAGCTGCCAAGGAAGCAGTTATCCTTGCGGATCACCCAGACCATGTTTTTCCATCGCCCTTTGAAATGTGAGAGGAGTTTAAATCTGTCAGTGCTACAGGACACCAGGGCAGAGAAAAGTGGGATCCACAGATCCCAGAGAAAAGGCAGATTCAGTGGGATCTACACTGGGGCTAGTCCCACTACAACCCTGCTCCCTGTGGAAGGCAGCAGCCACTGGAGATGCTGAGTGCCCCGTGGAATACCCACAGGATGGGCACTAGAATGGAAAGGCAGTGGGCATGGGGCCATGCCCTGATGCCTTCTGCTTGGCCCTGGTTGCTTCCCAGGGGCAGTAGGGGCAGAATTCCTGCCCCTAGGTCTGAGCCATCGGTATCCCGGCCGGACATCCCCAGTGCCGCAAGAGCCGGGGAGAGAAATAGGTCAGATGAATCATTTCCTCCGAGTGCCTATTTTAGGCCTCCATTTTAAGAGGCAGCACGTCACACTCCACACTCTGGCGCCTGAACTGACCATGTCCACACCACCAGGAACGGAAACCTGGCAGAGGGGGAAGAATCCCACCCCAAGTTCCCAGTTCTGCCCACCAGTCCCCCCGAAAAGGAGCCAGAGAGCGATATGGAGCAAAGCCCTGGGGAGAGGGGAAGCAGGGCAGGGAGTAGGAAAATGGGGACATGCTTTTCCAGCTCTCTCTGCTCCAGCTGATCCAGAACACTCCACAGGACCCAGGTTTCGGGTCCCATGTACACCAGAAGAGACTGAGAAGGCAAATCCATGCCAGAACAAGGCTGGAACACGGAAGGAGAGGGGAGCAGCCTGGCACTAGGAAGGAGAAGCTGCCAACAGAAATAGAGGCAAGGGAAGAGGACGAAACTGTCCCTGAATATATCTTTAATGTGGAACTTAATTCAGCAGCACTGAGAGGGAGCAGGCAGGGAGCTCAGGATCCAGGGAGCTCTTCCCTTCCAGCATCCCTTAAACATGAAGACCAGCAAGGATAGTGAAGTTGAGCCCCTAAGGCCCCATCACAACCACACACCCATCCCAGAAGCACTATGTGGGAATCCCAGCAGCCACAGTGTCCTGCCCTGCTCCTCAAGCCATCCATACCCACCCAAAATCCTCTGCCTCTTCTCTGCTGCGCTCAGGTTGAAGATGTTGGTCTGCTGCCCTGCATCCGGGCGGTAGTACGTCTCGATCTCAATGGAAAACTTCTCCACGAAGGGACACGTGTACCTGAGGGGCACAGGACTGAGCCTCGGGGCATGGCCAGTCCTGCAGCCCGCCCCGCCACCTCCTAGCTCCCACCTGGTGCGTGTGTAGGGGTAAGCATTCCAGGACTCCTCCTCCACCTGGAGCGCGGCTTTGGGGAGCAGCGCACGGAACCAGCTGGGGATGTGGGAGCCAACGTGGTAGATTTTGTGGGTGTACTGGCCACTGCCCCCAGGGCCATCACTGTAGGGTCGGTTGGCCAGGATCTCCACACCGCTGCCCTCACCACTCGACTCCTCCCGGCTTTTCTTCTGCACAGAGACGATGGCTCAGTGCGGCCCCTCTGAGCCCCAATACCCCCATGGGCGCCCAGAGCCCCTGTGCACTCCCGTCTCCATGTGCTGGCAACCCCCAGACCCACACCTGCTCCCAGGACCCCCTGCTTGGCTCAGTGGTGGCAAACCCACCTGAAGCCTCACTGACAACCCTGCAACCTGCCAATCCCTTGGGATCAGCCTCAGGCTCCCCCTGTGCCCCTCCAGGCTCCAAGCTCAGCCCCACAGCTCCCAGTTCCGCACACACAGTCCCACAGCCCCCTTACACCCTCCAGCACCCCATGCTCAGCCTCCAAGTCCCCTGTGCACCCCGAGGCACAGCCCCTGCACCCTTCGTGCTTCCCCACAGCCCACTACACCCTTCAGGCTACAATCTCCAGCATCTCTCAGCCCCCTGCACCCCCTCAGTCTCAGTCCCCAGATCCCTGCACCCCTCCAGCTCCCCATGCTCAGCCCCACAGCCCTGTGCACCCCTTCAGTCTTGGCCCTCGGACCCTACACCCCTCAGGCTCAGCC
Source organism: Cyanoderma ruficeps (assembly GCA_008694505.1). Classification (NCBI taxonomy): domain Eukaryota; kingdom Metazoa; phylum Chordata; class Aves; order Passeriformes; family Timaliidae; genus Cyanoderma; species Cyanoderma ruficeps. The sequence goes on from VZDJ01000246.1 coordinate 13,815, forward strand.
CCACAAACCCCAGACCTGCACAGCCCCCGGGCTCATCCCCCAGATTCCTGCAACCCCCAGCCCTCCCTCACTCAGCCCCGCAGCACCCTCAAGCCCTCATGCTCAGCCCCGTATCCCCACCTGGATCATGTAGAGCTGGGCCACTTGGTACTCCTCCAGGCTCATGGGGAGTAGGATGTGGTACTCCTTGATCAGCATGGCGGCGGCGGGACACAGCGGGAGCAGCTCCTGAGGGGGCTTCCGTTATACCGGACCGGGCCGGCTTCGGGACAGCTCGAGCCGGTGCGGTACCCCTTCAGAACCGCTCGGGGCACACTCAGATCAGCCCGGTACCGCTCAGTCCGGGTTCGGCCTGTCTCGGAGCCGCTCCGCCCTCCGGTTCGGCTGAGTCCGGTACCGCTCGGCTCCGGGTTCGGCTGAGTCCGGTACCGCTCGGCTACCTTCGGCCAAGGTTCGGCCCGGCTCGGAAAAGCTCGGCCCCGGGTCCGGCGGAGTTCGGTACCGCTCGGCTCCCGGTTCGGTTCAGTCTGGTACCGCTCGGCCACCGTCGGCCCTGGGTTCGGCCCGGCTCGGCCTCACTCGGCTCGGCTCTGTTGCCATGGCAACGCGGCCCCCTCCACTCCCCCCCACCCGCCCGGTCCCCGCCGCCCCCCCGGCCCCACCGAACCTGCGCCGCTCCGCACCGGCCCCTCGGATCGTGACATCACAGCCCGTTCCCACGGCGACAGCCGTGACGTAGGGAGGTGAGGGGGGAGGCCCGTGACGTCAGAGAGCGGAAGACAACGAGCGCCACTCACGGGCGCTCCGCGTGTGCCGGCACCGCCGCCCCCGGAAAAACCCGGTGCTTTATTTAAAAAGCCACTTTTTCAAGTGGTCGACGAGTGGTTTGATCATTCCTGCACCTCTCAGCTCCGGGACACCAGCGCGGCTCCAAGCTGTCCCCCGACTCCCCCATCATCACCATCGCGACCCACCCCCGCGGGGACACACCGAGGCCAAGTCCCAACATCGTCCTTTATTTATAAAAACACGCATTTATAAAGAGCGGAGAGCGCGGGGAGGGGGGGCTCGGGCAGCACGGCGGCCCCCCCGCCCCCGCCGCCACCACCGGGAGGTCCCGGGGGGTCCCGGGTGGCAGCTGCCGTTACGTGCGGGCGTTTCGCTCTGTCTCTGCCAGGCACTCCCTGACCAGCGCGCGGGCGTGGATAATCCCTGCGGGGAGAAGCACAGGGACACCTCAAATCACCCCTCCAATCGCTGGCCGCGGGGTTGGGGAGCCTCGGGGGCGCAGCCTCGCGGCCGCTCGGTATCCCTCCCTGCCCCTACCCCGCTTCAGCCGCTCCATGGCGCTCTTGCTGCCGGCGTAGGTGGGCCGGATCTCCTTCCCCATCTCCTCGATGACCGAGAGCAGGTCGGTGTAGGTGCTCTGCGAGCCCTGCGCCCCGGGGGGCTTCATGGCCTGCGGGAACAAGGGGACACGCAGGGACGGAGGGGCTGGGGGCCATCCCCGCCGCGGCGCCCGGCCCCACCGGCCCCGGCCCCACGCCTCACCTGCACGTAGCCCATGGACGGCGGCCCGAAGTCATTGAAGAGCGGCCGGAAAGGGGCGGCGGCGCCAGGGACGGAACCGGAGGGCGACGGGACACTCGTGGCTGCGGGAAACTGAGGGTCACAGCCACACTCCCCCTTCCCCGGTACCTCCCTTATCCGGTTGATACCCCTTCCCGGGGTACCCCCCTTCAGCCCTCCGGTCCCTCTCCCCCCCGCGGTGTTCCCCGTCCTCCGCGGTAACCGCGGGGTTCTCTCACCGGCGGACGGTGCCCCGGGCCCCGGCGGGGCGGGGCTGGCGCTGGCGGCTCCGGGGGTAGCGGGGGCGGGAGCGATGGGCTTGTAGGACATCCCCGACGGCCGCCCGCCGCTCCCGGATCCCTGGAGCCCCGCGGCGGGGGTCGACGTGCGGCCCCCGCGCTCGCCCCGCCGGTTGTATCGCCGGTGCCCGCCTCTCTTCAGCTCAGCTCGGCCCCGCTCGGCCCGGCGGGAAGCCGGGAACCGGAGCGGAGCGCGGCGGCCCCGGTTCCCGGTAGCGCTGCGCGGCCCCGGCCTGACCCGGGTCTCTCCCCCCTCCGCCGGCGCTCGCGGTGATGACGCAGACGCGTCACGACTGCGACGTCATCACGCCGCCGCGCGGCCGCCAGCCGGTCACCGTGGAGACACGCGGCGTCGGCCCCGCCCCCTCGGTGCCTCGCTGACCACGTGACTGCTATGCAGACCACGCCCTCTCGCGGGGGGTCGTGTCTGGTCACGTGATCCACCGGTGCCACCACCTCGGGGGACACGGTGGGGGGGCACCGGGAGCCGCACCATCGGCACCGCCGCGCTCCTCCCGCCGCCAAGGGACCCCGTGTCACCCCACAGCCCCGAGACAGCGCCGGTCAGGGTGTCCCGACCCTCTGCGGGGTGAACCCCGGCCCGGATTTTGGGGGGCATCGCCGCCGCCCGTCCCAGGAACCGGCCCCACCCGCCGGCCATGCATAGCCCTGTGCCCGCACAGGTGAGGGGGCGCCCGGGGGTGCCTCCGCCGGCTCCCTGCGGGGCTCCGGTGAGACACAGTGGGAGTCCAGGGTTTTGGGGGATACCAGTGGATGGTATGATCACGAATAAGCCCTTTGGGTACAACATAAAACACAAAACAAAATTCTGTAGAGAGACTTCTATAATTTCAAAAGGGCAAAATTGGCCCCAAAACTGCAGCCAGGGTAGGGAAGGTACCTACAGCAGCCCTGCCTGCAGCTGGCTGAGGCCCTTCCACCCAGTAATGCTTTATTTTTTCTCTTCGAGGGTCTCCTGGCTGGGCTGCCAGGAGTCTCCCCTGTGCTGGGGGCTGCCAGAACACCCATGAGGGTCTGTGACAGCCCCAAAATGGGAGGGATACCTCATCTTAGGCAGGTCTGGGGTAGGTCTGAGCTCAAACCACGGTGACAGGGTGGGTTATGCTGTGCAGTCTGCATTAAACATAGGGTAGGGGGAGCCTGAGGGGCTCAGTGTGGCACACAGAGTGGGAATGGAGGCTGGAGGGATGAGCAGTAGGGATGGGGCACAGCTGAAGGAGAGGGAACCACGATGGTGTGACTTTGAGGGCAAGGTCCGAGTGCGAAGGGGGATGATGCAGGGAGAGAGGAGATGAGGGCGAGAGCGGTTGAAGTTCGGCCGAGCCTGTGCCGAAAAGGGTCCCGGTGCCTCCCACCACAGTCAGACATCGGAGCAGCTCCGGCATCCAGCCTCACCCCAGGCACGGGCACCATTGCGCCAGCACTGCCCCAGCCCCTGGAACTGGGGGCCCACCTGCGGCCCCCTCCTCTTCGTAAGGCACAGGGGGCTTGGGTCCCATGTTGGCACACACCACCCTTAGCGCGACATCATCCGCACAAACTCTGCCGGGGGAAAACACACGTGGAACATCCCAGATATTCCTGGGGGTGCTCCTGGCCCCTTCCCTGCTCCTACCTTCGAAGTCCACCAGGCCATCGCCATTGAGATCCACGTCCTTGAGGATCTCATCCACCTCCCGATAGTTGAGCTGCTGCCCCAGGAGTTTGCGCATGGCCTCCCGCAGCTCCGCCATGCTGATCTGTCCATCCCCATTGGTGTCAAACTACAGACAAGGGCCTGTTGCCATCGGCCACCTCTGGCACGCTGGCAGCCTACCCATCTGTCCCCACCATCCCTGTACCTCACGGAAGGCGTCACGCAGCTCCTTGATCCCAATCATATCCGCCGTCTCCGCCAGCATCTTGGGGCCCATCAGCTCCACAAAATCATCAAAATCCACTTTGCCCCCAGCTGCAGCAGGAGAGGGGTGTCAGTGGGGCATGGGGCAGGGATTGATGGGGACCTGCTGCCCCACCACATACTGATCTGCTGAGACAGCTCGATGAGCTCCATCTCCGTGGGCATGTATCCCATGGTCCGCATGCACTCGCCGAGGTCCTTGTAGCTGATGTAGCCATCGTGGTCCTTGTCAAACTCCCGGAATGCCTGCTTCAGCTCTGGGAACACCACAGCATCACCACCGGCATCCCGGCACCACCACCCACCCGAGAGGGACCCCCTCCCCAGTACCTCACCTTCAATCTCCTCAGGCCGCAGCTCCCGGTCCTGGGGAAGAGAAAATGGGAAAAGATGAAGGAGAGGTCCTACTCCCAGGGATTCCACACGGATTTTGCCCTAAGTCCCGCAGGAGCACAGGCAGCACCCGGGGAGGGGACGGTTGCGTACCCGTTGGGTGATGGCGATGCTCTGCCGCAGGAAGATGCAGGCCGGCCCCACCAGCCCCTGCAGCACCGAGTATCCCTGCGTTGGGGGGGTCTGCGCCGCGTCCAGCACGTCCTCGGGGTCCCCTGTGCCGGAGCCTGGAGTGCCCGAGCGTGGCTTCCCATCCTGCGGGTGGAGCAGGCGTCAGCGGCGAGGGGGGGCCAAGCAGGGACCCCGTCCTCCAACTCCTCCTCCCACTGCTCCACGGGGTATCACAGCCCCTCTGTACCTTGGGGAGCCGCCGCTCAGGGGTCTTGGTGCAGTTGCCCATGGCTGGGGGCTGCCCCTGCGCCGCAGGACATGCCTGGCCCCGGGAAGGCTGGCTGGCGCAGACCGTGGGGCTGCCACCGGGGATTTGAGGTTTTTATGGAATATCAGGGGATATGCAGGGCAGGCGCGGGGGGGGGGTGGGTGCCGCGCCCGCGTGCATAATCCTCCGGATTATTCCCTGCTCCAGATGTGGGCAGCCGCCCAGCTGTTCCCCAGTCCCGCAGCCTCCCTGCGAGGGCACGCAGGACTCCCGGCACCCACTGTGCCCTATCCCTGTCCCTGCCGCCGGTTACCTGCCCAAAAGCAGACCGCGGCCGGGGCCCTGGCTCCTCGGCAGCCCGGTGACGCTCCATAGCGGACGCACCACTACGACTTGATCTCCCCCGGCTCCCCGCAGTGCCCGCGGTGCCAGGACCCCTGAGTCGGGGGGCCGGGCGGGAGCCACGGGCACTCCTCCGGCCGGGGCCGTGGAGCCGGGGTGTGCCTCGGCAGGTTGGAGGAGCGGGGCTGCTGGTGCCGCGCCGCTGCGGCCCGCGGAAGAGGAAGAACATTCCGCTCGCTCCTGCTCCTACTCCTTCTCCCCACGACTGCGGCCAAGCAGCAGGAAACCAGATCGCCCCGAACCTGCGCTCGCCCCTCGCAGGGACGACGCCACCGCTGTTCCCGGGACCCGCCGTGTCACCCCGGAGATCGGGTGGAACGCAGCGACCCCCCGGGGCGCTGGGGGGAGGAATCGGGGCGCCCCGGGGGGCTCCGGGGGAGGCGGACGGGGGGCTCCGGTTTCAGCGCCGAAACCCGACCCGGGTGCGGGCGCGGGGCACGTGCCGGCGCGCCGCCAGCCAGGCCACGCCCCCTCTGGGGCCACGAGCCCGCCTTGTGAACGCGCCCCCTGATCTGGCCCCGCCCCTCCCTACGGCCACGCCCCCAAACCGACCCTGGTCCGGCCTGTCTCGATGACGTCATTGCCGCGCCGTCGGCGCTCCCCTGACGTCACCGCGGGGGCGGCTGAAGGTGACGGTGGTCGGTCCTGGTCCCGGTGCCGGTGGCCCCCGCCATGGCCGGCAGGCAGCTGCTGGCGCTACGGCGCCTGCCCGCCGCCTCCTTCTCGGTGAGCGGGGAGGGCGCGGGGAGTGCTGGGATCATGTGGGTCGGGTCCTAGTGTTCCCGGTGTCCCCGGTACTGAATCCGTGTGTCCTCGCAGACGGCGCCCAAGAAGACGCAGTTCGGGTCGCTGCGGGATGAAGACCGGATCTTCACCAACCTCTATGGGCGGCACGACTGGCGGTGAGTAGCGGGAGCAGCGTGGGGAGTGCCGGTGCCCCGTGCCCGGTGCCCCGCGCCCGGTGCCACCGTGCTCGCTCTCCGCAGGCTGCAGGGCGCGCTGCGCCGCGGCGACTGGTACAAGACGAAGGAGATCCTGCTCAAGGGCGTGGACTGGATCCTCGGCGAGATCAAGACCTCTGGGCTGCGGGGCCGGGGCGGCGCCGGGTTCCCCACCGGGCTCAAGTGGAGCTTCATGAACAAACCCCCGGACGGGAGGTGAGACCGGGACCGGCCACAGCTCCGGTACCGCGGCCCGGCCCTGTGGGGAGCACCTCCTGACGTGAGCTGCCCGCAGACCCAAGTACCTGGTGGTGAACGCGGATGAGGGCGAGCCGGGCACCTGCAAGGACCGGGANTCATGCGGCACGACCCGCACAAGCTGCTGGAGGGCTGCCTGGTGGCGGGGCGGGCCATGGGCGCCCGCGCCGCCTACATCTACATCCGTGGGGAGTTCTACAACGAGGCCTCCAACTTGCAGGTGAGGGGAGTGCCCCGCAGCCACCCCACATCCCCGGCATGGCTCGGGGCGCTCCTGGGCTCACCACCTGCCCCCCTGCAGGTGGCCATCCGTGAGGCGTACGAGGCCGGGCTGCTGGGCGGCGACGCCTGCGGGTCGGGATACGCCTTTGACGTGTTCGTGGTGCGCGGCGCCGGTGCCTACATCTGCGGGGAGGAGACGGCGCTCATTGAGTCCATCGAGGGCAAGCAGGGGAAGCCCCGCCTCAAGCCCCCCTTCCCCGCTGACGTGGGTACGGCCCCATGGCTCTGTCCTGAGTTACACAGCTGCCACCCCAAAGCAATTGTGTCCAGGACACTGTCCCGCTGCAAGGACAACACCACAGCCAACACCACGTCCCTTAACAGCTCACACTGTTTCATAGAATGGTGTGGGTTGTAAGGGACCCGAAAAGAATATCTCATTCTACCCCGCTTCCATGGGCCATATACCACAATCCCAGGGTGCTCCAAGCCCTGTTGAACCTGGCCTTGGACATTTCCAGGGATGGAGCAGCCACAGCATCTTTGGGCTGGGTGTGCCAGGGCATCACCACCCTCACAGGGAGGAATCTTTTCCTAATTTTTCCCAGGTGTGTTCGGCTGCCCCACCACGGTGGCCAACGTGGAGACGGTGTCGGTGGCCCCCACAATCTGCCGGCGCGGCGGCGCCTGGTTCGCCAGCTTCGGCCGGGAGCGGAATTCTGGCACCAAGCTCTTCAACATCTCGGGGCACGTCAACACACCCTGCACGGTGGAGGAGGAGATGTCGGTGCCACTGAAGGAGCTCATCGAGAAACACGCCGGTGAGTGCCGCAGCCGAGCCAGGCCAGAGTGGAACTGGAGCTGCCTGTCCTGACCCTGCTCTTTGCAGGAGGTGTCCGCGGGGGCTGGGACAACCTGCTGGCCGTCATCCCAGGCGGCTCCTCCACGCCACTGCTGCCCAAGTCTGTGTGTGAGACGGTGCTGATGGACTTCGATTCCCTGGTGCAGGCACAGAGCGGGCTGGGCACAGCCGCTGTCATTGTCATGGATAAATCGGTAAGGGACGTGCCCCCCCGACTCCCCCAGCCATGGCTGGACCCTCACCTTCCTCACCCCTCCTCTCTTCCCAGACCGACATCATCAAAGCCATCGCGCGTCTGATCGAGTTCTACAAGCACGAGAGCTGTGGGCAGTGCACGCCATGCCGGGAAGGTGAGCAGGGGGCCATGTGTGAGGGGCTGTGGAGCGGGGCGCTGCAGGGACCCATCCCCATCCCCATTCCCACAGGCGTGGACTGGATGAACAAGGTGATGGCACGGTTCGTGCGGGGTGACGCGCAGGCCGCCGAGATCGACGCGCTCTGGGAGATCAGCAAGCAGATCGAGGGACACACCATCTGCGCCCTGGGCGACGGCGCGGCCTGGCCTGTGCAGGTGAGGGGTCTGGAGGGCTTGGAGGGACAGCGGCCTTCCCCCACCCCATTAACCAACTCCCCTGCTCCATGCAGGGCCTCATCCGCCACTTCCGCC
>VZDJ01000246.1:21740-186294 GCA_008694505.1 Cyanoderma ruficeps
CTCATCCGCCACTTCCGCCCCGAGCTGGAGGAGAGGATGCGGCGCTACAGTGAGGCCAAAGCCCGAGTGGCGTCGGCATAAGGATTCACCACCACACCTCCCTTCTCCTGCTTGGAAGGGGTGTCTGGGGTGCTGCCAGCACTCAGAGGGTTCTCCAGAGGGTCCTCAATAAATGCTGCTGTGCTCCCAGGCTCTGCTGTGGACATAAAATAGTAGGAAGGGACCGACGGGACAGAGGGCCTCTGGGTCCTGCTGCCCATGGAGGAGGAGATCCCCAGGGATCATGGGGTGACACAGTCGGGGCATGGATACCCTAGAGGAGAGATTCTGGATTTCCGTGAGGCTGGTGGTGGGGCAGAGGCGATGGTTGTAGGGTATTAACAGACACAGTCTCCTCCCTGGAGACCCCACACTCCCTGTCCCCACCACAGTGGCACCAGGACTCCTCCTCCTGTGCCCGTGCCAAGGGACAGCTGTCCTGGCCACATTCCACAACTCAGAGCCCGGGGCAGTTCCAAACATGGCTTTTACTGAATCACAGTGTGTGACATCACTGCTGGGCTTGGAGCCGTTTCCCCTGTGCACGGGGGGGAGAACCGAACCACAGGGACCCCACAGCCGCCCCCTCCCCGCTCAGGCCGGAGCTTTCCGGGCAGGCACGTGGGTCTTCCTGCGGTAGCGGCCGGGCACCAGCAGCTCCAGGGTCAGCTCGGTGATGATGGCCGTGAGCCCCCACACCTTGTGGGGGCCATTGAGGAACACGGGCAAGGTGTATCCGTAGCCACTGGCCGTGCGGAAGTGGGTGTAGCCCTGGTTCTCCTCGCGCAGCAGGTGAGCCAGGGGCAGGGTGAACGCCTCCTCCACCTGTCGGCACAGACCACAGTGACCGGGACCAGCTGCCACGGGAAGGGGAGCGGGCCTGGGGAGGAGCCACTCACCTCGTCAGGGTTGGGGTTCAGTGTCAAGGCCTCCAGCGGTCCCAGGTTGGCCACGACGGGTGCCACGGTCATTCCATGCTGGAAGGTGTGTCAGCAAGGGACAGGATGACACCCCCTCCCCAAAGCGCCTGTGCCTTGACCCCCCCGCACCCAGTGCAGGCACCCACCATGTGTGTCACCCCCTCACCAATGCCATTGCCATGTATTCCGTCACCTCTGTTCTTCTCACCCATGTCCCTGCTGCCCTGTCCCTGTCACCCAGAATCCCCATTACCTGTAACACCTATCACCAGTGTCCCTGTCCCCCTGAACCTGTCACACATGACCCTGACATGGGGCTTTGTCACCCACGACCCTGCTGCCTTTTTCCTGTCATTCCAATCCTCTGTTGCCTACAACCCCCCTCACCTGTGTTCCTGCACCCGGTCACCTGCATCCTGTCACCCATCTCCCTGTTACCCAGAACCTTTGCTCTGTCACCTGTGACCCTACTGCTTTGTCTCTGTCAACTGAACCCCTTCTCTGTGTTCCTGCGGCCTTGTTCCTGTCACCTCTTGTTCCTACCACCAAAACCCCTGTCACCTGTGCCCATCACCCCAAACCCAGCGCACCAGAACCCTTGTTCCCGTCACCCGTGATCCTGCCGCCTTCCCTGTCACCTTGAACCCATCCCCGTGTCCTTGCCACCTGCCCTTTTGCTCTTGTCCCCGCACGCGCTTGTCCCTGCGCCTCCAAGCCCCGCCGATCCCCGGTACCCGGTCGGGCAGCGTCCGAAGCTGTCCCCAGACGCTGGTGGGTGCCACCGCCACCCCCAGCTCCTCCCGCGTCTCGCGCAGAGCCGTGGCCACCGTGTCCCCGTCCGCCGGGTCCCGCCGCCCACCGGGGAAGCTGCGGGAGGGATCGGTGGGGGGTCAGGGCCGGCCCGGCCCCGGTGCCCGTTCCCCCCGCCGGTACCTGACGTCGCCGCTGTGGGGGCCGGCGAGGCGGCGGGAGCGGAGCGTGAAGAGCAGCGCGGGGCGGCCGCGCACCGAGCACAGCGGCACCAGCACCGCGGCCGCCGCCGCCGCGCCCCCCGCGCCCGCCGCCGCCAGCCGCGCACGGCACCGCCGCTCGCTGCTGCCGCTCAGCACATCCCCGGCGCCCCCGGCATCGCCCGCACCGCCCGGGCCCGCCATGGCGCCGGCACGGGGCGGGGAGGAGTAGCGAGAGAGGAGGGACCGGCACCGCCCCCGGCACCGGGCCCGCCCCCGCCGCGGCCCTTCCGTCCCGGGGGGGCGGCAGCTCTGCCCGGTGTGAGACAGGCTCCGGCCCCTGCCGGGTATGAAACCACCTGGCAGCTTGGCCATGCCCCCGCCCGGCGTGCGACAGCCGCCGCCAGTGTGTGACCCACGTCCCACCTTCGCAATGACCCTGCCAGGTGTGCAAGTCCTGCTCCAGCTGTGCAACAGCCCCCACTAGTTGTGCAACAACTCCTGCCAGGTGTAAGAACTACCTTCCAGATTTGCAACAACCTTCCGCCTCTGCCGGCTGTGCAAGTCCTACTCCAGCCGGGCTAAAGCCCTCATCACGTGTGCAATAACCTCCCCCAGGTATCCCTCTTGCCCCAGGTGTGTGACAGCCCCTGCCAGCTGTGTGACCCCACCCCCAGCTCAACACACCCCCTGGGTGTGCACACCTCTGGCCAGGTGTGCAGTGCTCACCTCTGCCCCCTCCACAGGCCTTGCAAGGACCCTTCCAGGTGTGCAACCCCTTCCAGGCATATATACCCCCAGTTCTGACAGCCCCCAGGTGCCACTGGCTCTCTGTGTCACCAGACACCTGGGATTGTCAGGGAATCTCCCCTGTGGAGACAGCCTCAACAGTGTCCGAGGTTGGGAAAAGGCTCCTGGATAAATCAGGGAATCCTGGTGACCAGCCAGCCCCTCTTCCCAAGAGACCCCCATGGACAGAGACTCTCACACTTGCACCTTCAGCTCTCAGCAGGAAACGATTTTTAAAAAACTGTATAGAAATCATCACTCTCCATGATTCTTTGCCTCCAGAGCCCAGCATTGGCTCCACCATCCCACTCCCATCTCCGGAATCAGCGGAACCTCCGCTCCTCCCACACATATCGCTTCCCTGCTGGAACCTTGCGGAAGAACAGGCTGTTCCCTCGGCTCATGTTGCCCTGAAAAGGGAAAAAGACCATGGAGGGGCCACACAGGGTCCAGGGTGGCCTCTCCCAACCCCATGAGGCTCCCACCCAGCTTCTCTCCGTGTCCCGGTGTATGCCAGTGCATCCCAGCTTCAGCACTTACCTCCCTGTGCAGCTGGCTCCAGCAATCCAGCCAGGAGGAGTAGGTGGGTGCATAGGGAAGGAGACCCCCAGCCAACCTGGGGAAGGGAGGAAAGACCCACCGGGAATTATTCCCCCCCAGGAATGACCCATTCCCTCTGTGGCTCCACACTGGGCTGAACTCCAAAATGACCCTTTCCCACTCCAAGCAAGGAGGGATCAACACTGTGGAGTGCTGGAAGCACTTTTCCATCTGGGAATATCAGAAAAGTGGTTCCAGGAGTTGATCTGGGGCAGAGGGACACAGGCGTCGGTGGGATGTGGGACTCACCCGCAGTTGTTCACAGCCATCAGGTTGGAGACCAGGACGAAGGGGTAGGTCAGCATGCTGGCAAAGAACTGCAGGAAAAGTGGGGATTGGTGGGATGCTCCCTCTTCCCTTCACGTGGGGAGAACCCCTGGGAGTTTCACCCCAGGGAGGGAGCCCACTCCTGCCACCTCCACAGGTTCACACGTGTCCTCCATGGAGCATCCCCCCGGCCTGTGGGCTGATCTGACTGATCCCAGCCTGGCTCCTTCCCCACCCTGGCAGCTGCAGGATTCTGGGAACACAACACTCCCTAGGAAAAGGATCCACTTCCTGCCCGTGGCTGTACTCACCCCAGTGACTGCTTGGGAGTAGCTCTTCATCTCAGTCATGGTGGAGACCTGAGGGAGGAGCAACAGCACCTGAATTCCCCCAAAACAGGGCCGTGGCTCCCAGAATACCCCTGGAGCTGCCCCCGGTCAGCTCCAGGCACCCCGGATCCCAGAGCGGAGCCTACCCCGTTCTCCAGCGCATACGTGTTGATGAGGTAGGCCAGCATGTTGCACAGCCACAGGGAGAGGATGTCCCCAAGGAGCCGTGGGATGAGGCCGCTGCAAGGGAAGAAACAGTGGGAATGCCGGCTGAGGGTTGGGATCCGACTGTGCGGAGAGCTGGGAACAGCTGGTTTGGGATAGGGGGCAGCTGTTCCCGCAGCAGCCGATTGATGGGGGAACAGCCATCCCTGGGAGCAGGGATGCTCGGGTGAGTGATCTGGAGCTGCTGGAGGGATTCAAGATACTTCCAAGGAGGCTTTGGGACCTTTCCACTGATGTCACCCCCGCTGTGCCCCTCCCTGCCTTCCCGGCACTCACGCGAAGAATCCCAGGATTCCCTCTTCCCGGTAGATTGTGGCGAAGGCGCTTAGTGTCCCACTGGGATAGGGAAAAAAGGAGAGATAACGTCAGGGGGATCCCAGGATCCCAAGCCCCCCCAGAGCACCCAGACCCCGCAGGCCATACCTGTACTTGGTCTCACGGCCGATGAACTGCACCATGCAGCGCAGGGTGATCACTGCGGGGACACGGGAGTGACATGGCAGTGACACAGGAGTGAGAGGAGGCACCCGGTACTGCACCCCCCGGTCCCCTGGGATGGGGGGCACCTACCATGGAAGGGGTGGGTGATGAGGGTGGCGGCGGAGCGGGCGACCATCTCCCGGGAGGTCTGGGAACAAAGGGAGCGTCACCAGGAGGGGACAGAGATGTGACATCCCACTGCCTTCCTCCTCCTCCTCCTCCTCACCTCCTTAAGCACCTGCTCCAACGAGGACACCGGCTCCTTCTTGCTGGCTCCAGGCTGGAGGGGGAAAGAGGAGTCAGGTGGCAACAGTTGCCCGGAGAGGGGACGTTGTCCCCAGGGTGGGGACAGAAGCTCCTGGCCCACCAGAGCGCTCTGGATGCAGGCCTGGGACTGTCCAAAGCCAGGGCATGTGGGGAGGGAGAGAGGGAAGAGAGAAAGGAGGGAAGGAGAGGAGGAGGAGGAAAGGACAGAGAGAAACAAAGGGAAAAAGAAGGAGGGAAGGAATGGAGAAGGGAAAATGGAGAGAAGAACAGAATGAAGGAAAGAGGGAACGAGAGAGAGAAGAGGAGGAGGGAAAGAAGAAAAGGAGAAAAAGGAAAAAGGAATGAGGGAAAGAAGAAGAGAAGAATAGAAGAAGAGAGAAATGGAAAGAGGGAGAAGCCAGGAGACGGGGGAAGGGAAGGGAAGGGAAGGGAAGGGAAGGGAAGGGAAGGGAAGGGAAGGGAAGGGAAGGGAAGGTTCCCCATAGGAACCATCTCTGCACCCACCTCAGCCTGCTCAGCCTCCTGGTACCGCTGTGGAGCAAAGGGCAGGGTCAGTACAGGGTCAGCACTGCACGGGGAGCCAGGGGGCCCCAGTGTCCCCCTGCCCCGGCGGCAGAACCGCCGGTTCCCGCAGCGGCCCGGGCCCGGCGCCCCGCCCGTGCCGGTACCTGCAGCACTTTGCTGTGCACAACGGTGCCGATGGCGCTGGAGCAGAGGCGGGGGGCGAGGCCTTTGAAGAGTCCCGCTCTCCCATCCACCTTTACGATGTGCTTGGCTGGGGACAGCGGGGACCGTCAGCCCCGGGGCGACCCCACGGCGGCACCGGGACGGGGCCGGGGCGGCCCCACCGGGGCGGACTCACCGTAAGAGAAGAGGCCGGGCAGCTGGTATACCTGGCGGCCGAAGATGTTCCTCCCCAGAGTGGGCGGCAGCGGCTCGTAGCCTACCTGCAGCGGAGACGGGCAGGCTGTACCCCCCGAGCGGCCGATACCGAGCGCGGTACCCCCTCTCAGCCCGGCCATTCCCGCCCTTACCTGCACCAGCACCTTCACGTACATGAGCGGCTGCGAGAGCACGGTGAGCCCCGAGCCCAGCAGCACCTGCGAAGCGGCGTCCGCCATGGTGCCGCCCCGGCGTCACGGCACAGAAGGACACGGCCACGGCCGCCGCCGCTTCCGCTTCCGCCTCTCCGGTAATTCCGGCGCCGCCATGACGCGATTCCGGCCGCTGGGGGGCGCTCTGGAAGAGCAGCGGCTGCCATGGAAACGCCCGGCGGCGCCGCGGGGCTGTTGCCGTGGCAACGGGGCCTGCGGGGCTGGGGACACCCACGGGGCCTGTGGGGACACGGTGGGCACAGCGGGGACAGCGTGATGACAGGGCTGAGGAGACACCAAGGTGATGGAGACACCACATCCCCAGAACCCAAGGTGACACCGTGGTGGCAGGGCCCAAGGTAACACCACAGGCATAGGCTGACGCCATGGTGGCTCCGGGTTGGGAGCCAGCAAGACTCTGTCCGGTCTCAGGGACAAGGGAACCCCTGGGGAGACATCACAATGAGAACAGCACAGGCAGCACCAGGGACAGGTATGGAGGTGGCAGCATCTTTACTGCCGAGCGCAGGCACTGCAGCGTGAGGCCACTGCAGCATGAGGGACAGTGAGGGAGTGTGTCCTGCCCCTGGGCCTGCGCCTGCCCCGCTGCCAGGGTGGCCCTAAGATCGTTTCCATGGCTGGATCCCGGGAATAGTCACTGGTGGCACCACAGTGGCAGGGACTCAGTGGTGGCTTGCGGTGTGTCACAGTGTTTGTGCCACTGTCCAGCTGATGCCTTCCCATGGTGGAAGAGCGGCCATTCCCTGCTTCAGATACCCTGGCAATGGCCACTCCAGAGTCAGCTCCAGGCACCTCTCCTGAGATGGCACAGGGGCCATTCCCTGCTCCAGCTGCCCTGGGAAAGGTGACACTGGAGCTGGCTCTGGGCTTGTCTCCCGCACTGCCACATCCACTCTGAACACCAGGAAGAACTGGATGCCTGCGGGTCCCAGCCTGGGGGGCACAGGAGAGGGTTCAGACCAACTTGAGGGGTGGGACAGTGCTGGGGACAAGTGTCCCTGCAGGACTGTCCTCTTGGGGCCTGGACAGACTGTAGTAGCTCACTGGAATGCTGGTGTGGCTCCAGTTTTTTCGGCGCAGGGCATTCCTTGCTCTCCGTCTCTGCAGCCTCTTCCTCCTGCATGGCTCCATCTGTGCCAGGTAGTAAAGTGGCACTGGGACATCTGCACCCTCTGTCCCTCCCACCTCAAAATCTGTGGCACATGGGGACCCACCAGCCAGGTGATGCTGTGGAAGTCATCTGGGATTCCGTCGGACACAGAGCTGTCAGAGCCACTGGTGCTGCAGTGGAAAAGAACTATCTGCAGCCCCCAGTGGCACCAAGGGGTGACATGGGGTGACGGGGGGTAACATACCTGGACTCAAGCTCTGAGGGGGACACATCGCTCCAGCTGCCTCCAGAGCCTGGCTCACGACCCATCTGCCGCTGTAGCAGCGCATCTGCCTCCACCAGGCACTGCTGGATCTGCGGGACAGTGCCGGTGTCACGGTGTCACCGTGGTCCCGTGGCACCAGGGCACCCTGGGCTAAGCCCACCTTGGCAGGCGCAGGGTCGCAGAAGTCAAGCAGGGTGTCACAGAGGAGGTGGCCCAGTGACTTGAGGTCCTCCACACTAAAATGGGAGCTCCTCCCACCTGGAGGGGACAGGGAAAAGGAAACAAGGGCAGCTCCCCAACCCAGGACCATCCCCCTGGCACTGTCCCTCAGCTGTGGCAGCCCCTCACCCAGCGTGGAGCCACTGAAAGCCACCTCTAGGGTGTAGCTGTGGGAGACGCCCAGGCGCCACATGGAGACCCGGCCTGTCCTCTCTTTGCTCTTCTGCACCTGGAACTTGCAGCTGGACAAAGAAAACTGGGGGCCCCAGGGTCAGAAGGGTCCCAGCCCCACAGGGACAGCTCGGGAAGCAGCACAGTGGCTGCATTCCCGCTGTCACCGCAGCAACGTGGCTCTGAGGCATCCATGTCCCACCTTGTCGGGAGCGTTTTTGCTCAGCATCAGGGGGAACACGCGCTGGCGCAGCCGTGTCCCGGTGTTGTCCCCGCCAGCATCGCAACCGTACATGAAGACGTTGTTCTTCCGGCTGTGCCCATGGAAGTCGCAGTACAGCACCACCTCCCGCTCCGCCAGCACCCTGCACATATCAGGATATGGCCATCAGCACCACCATAGGAGTGGCCCCGTCCCGCTGGCTCCCCAAGCCCGCCTCACCTCTGCACCATGGCCCGCAGGTGCCACACGCCAGGGAAGGAGCCGGGAAGCGCCATCCCGTAGGCCCTGTTGGGATCCCGTCCCGCCAGGGAGCAGCGGGAGTTGCCCACCACCACCCCGTCGGGGTTGAGCATCGGCACCACCTTGAAGACGAAGAGGCGGCGCAGGAGCCGTGCGTCCGGGTGGGTGCTCAGCAGGAAGTCGAGGAATCCCCTCATGGCCCAGGAGCCGCCGCTCTCGCCGGGGTGCGCGCGGGCGCTCACCACCACCGCCCGCTTGCCGGCCGTGCTGCCCGGGCTGGTGATGGTCAGCAGGTACACGGCGTTGCCGGCCAGGCTTCGGCACAGCGCCTGCACCCTGCAGTACCGTGAGCGCGCCGGGTCGGCCGCCAGCGCGCGCAGGTAGCGCTGCAGGTCCGAGTAGGTGTAGGGGTAGCCGGCGGCGAAGAAGCAGGTGTCGCCATCGTGCGGGAAGCGCACCGTCCAGCTGAGCCGGAACATCGGCGGCTCCCCCATGCTGCCACGGTAGTAGCGGACGTCGGTCCCGACCCGGCGCCAGCCTATGCCACGGCTCTGGGCATCCCTCTGGGAGTAGAGCAGTGGCCGCAGGCCCTGGCCGTAGAGGCTCTTGGGCTTGGCCATGTTGGCGATGGTGAAGCGATAGAGCGGTTCCTGCCGCGTGTTTTGGACACGGAAGTAGAACCACTGCGTGTGTTTGGCCGTGTACAGGTCCGGCCGCAGCATCA
Organism: Cyanoderma ruficeps; assembly: GCA_008694505.1. Taxonomy (NCBI): domain Eukaryota; kingdom Metazoa; phylum Chordata; class Aves; order Passeriformes; family Timaliidae; genus Cyanoderma; species Cyanoderma ruficeps. The sequence continues at coordinate 30,675 of VZDJ01000246.1, forward strand.
GCACATACTCGTAGGGACCCCTGTGGGGAGGGAAGGGCCATGCTCTGGATCCGGGCCTGACATGAGAGGCCCCATACCCCCTGCTGTCTCTCTTACACCTTGATGGCCTTCTGGAGGTTCCCACTCTCAAAGCGGGACTCGAAGAGCAGCGTGGTATCCTGGGGACCCTCCAGGGGGGCTGCTGGTGAGGAGAGTGGCCCTGGGGCCCCCCCGACCCGAGCACGGATAAAGCAGGAGCCTTGGAGCGCTGTGGGGGGAGCAGGGACAGTGATGGGGGTCTGGGGAGAGCGGAGGCGCTCAGGGGTGCTGCCCCATGCTCCATTACCTGGACTGGAGTGGTAGACGACGGTGCCCTGCTCCTCATCAAGGGTGTACAAGGCCTGCTCTGGGCCCATGGGTGGGCAAAAGGGCTCCGGTTTGGGGGGAGCCCACTCTGGGAGAGGGGGGGACACAGAGACAAATGCCATACACACAACAGGGGTCTGGCATAAGGATGGGGTGGGGGGGGGACAGCTGAAGCATCTGCTCACCAATGTGCTCAATCACCTCCTGGATGACTTCACACTCCATAGGCCAGCGGGGAGGTGAGAGGGAGAATGGAGCCTGTGGTTCTCCTGGAGACAGCCAGGGCTGCGTTGAGGGGGCCAGCCTGCCCTCGTGGGGGATCTGCCCCACCACCTCGGGGGCTGCAAGGGCACTGGGAAGGGCTGGGCGTCTCCCTTGTAGCTGGGGTAGGGGCATCCCCCCAAGCCAAGGCAGGGACAGGGAGAGGCCCTCCCACCACACTTGCTGTGCTGGGAGGACGCTGTGCTGGGGGGCCATGAGGGGCTGCAGGGTCTCACTCACGGTTTGGCTCGTGCCCAGGACCTCGCTGCCAGCCAGGGCCGGTGTTGCCCATGGTGGACGCCTTGGGATGCTGCCCGGAGGGTTTCCCCAGGGACATGGCAGTCTCTTCCCTGCCCATCTTTTCATCTTGGGGAAAACAGCGCTGCAGCCAGAGGGCAGGAGGGGCACGGCTCAGGGGCAGGAGAGGACACCGCAGAGCGGCCAGGGCTCACCTCGGAAGTAGCCATAGAAGCGCAGGTGGGTGCGGATGAAGCTGTCATAGGGCTTCAGGAACTGTCCCCCAGCAAACCTCCCGGGAGCCCCCTGCCCTCCCTGGGCAGCACGGCACCCCACAGGCTCCATGCCTGAGAGAGCCCCGGGAGACCCGGAGCAGCAGTGGCAGTGCCAGGGCTGGGCTGGCATGTGGTTGCTCAGCTACAGGGAGGAACAGGGCGGTCCTGGAGCAGAGCTGGGAAAGGAGCCAGAGGGATTTCATGGAGTCATTGAGGTTGTAAAAGACCTCCAGGGTCATTGAGCCCAACCAGTGATGAATCTTCATCTTGTCACCCAGAGCACTAAGCACATTCCTTGGACACCTCCAGGGCTGGGGACACCACGGCCTTCTTGAGCAGCCCCTTCCAATGCCTGACACCACTGTCTATGAAGAAATTCTTCATGTCCAACCTCAACTTCCCCTGGCAGAGCTTGAGGCTGTTTTCTCTTGTCCTGTCCCTTGTTCCCTGGCAGCAGAGCCAGACACACCCCTTGGCTGCACCCTCCTGTCAGGGAGTTGTGGAGACCCAGAAGGTTCCTCCCCCGCCTCCTTTTCTCCAAGCTGAGCCCCCCCAGCTCCTCCTGGTGCTCCAGATGCTTCCCCCGCTCCATTCCCTTCTTTGGACAGCCCCTCTCTTGCCATGAGGGCTCCATATGTCCCCAGGGCTGGAGGTGGCCCAGCAGTGCCAGAACAGGGGACAGGCCTGTGGCCACACCAATACGGGGACAGCCCAGGTGCCACTGGCCTTTTGCCCACCGAGGCTCATGTTCAGCTGCTCTCACCAGCACCTCCAGAGTCTTTCCCAGCTTTCCAGCCTCTCTTACCCCAGCCTGGAGCATTCCACAGGGTTTGTGTGAACCAAGTATAGGATCTGGCACTTGGCCTTTAGCCTCAGCCCTTCAATCCAGCCCATCCAGTTTCCTCTGCACAGCCTCCCTGCCCTCCACAATCCACACGCTCACCCAGCTTGTAATTGTGGATTACAGGGGACTGTTGTGCTCTCCATCCCCATCTACCACCCGCCCTCAGCAGAATCAATGAGATGGTACTTCCCAAACTGCTACAATTTATTGGACAATGATCAAAGGAACTGTACATCTGTAAAAAAAACAAACAAAACAAAAAAAACCCCAAGAGGTGGGCACAGCCCCGCATGCCTCATGTGCTCGAGGCCGTTTTCCTCCGCTTCAGCCGTGACCGCCAGTCCTCTGGCAGTGCCTCAAAGTTGGCGTTCCTCTCAGCCATGCCACTGCAGGAATAAAGCAGGATGTCAGCACCCAGCTGGCCCCTCTTATGGATCCCCCACCTTTACAAATGCCAAGGAAATGTCTTGGTGCCAGCCCCTGGGGTCTGTACCTCATCAGCTGCTGCTGCTTCCACTCCTCAATGCGCCGCTGGGCTGTGGTCTCCCGGTCCTCCTCACTGGAGCTGGAATTTTCCTCCTCATCCAGCTCCCGCTGGATACTTTGCCATTTCTTCACCAGTGACGGCATCTTTGTCTTGCCCTTCTTGCCCTGTGCCACAAAAATAACAGTGGTGAGTGCGGCTGGAAAGGGAGGAGGGAAGGAACGATGCTGGTGTGGGACCGCCCATCTGGCCTACCTTGTCCTTGCGCCCCTTCCTTGGCTTCTCCTTCTCAGGAGGCGGCGGCGCCTTGGGGGTGGGCGGAGGGGGTGTCTGTGGGGGTGGTGGGGGCGGCGGCTGCTCGGCTGCAGCCCCTGTGGCTGGAGGGGCTCCCCGTGCCGGCGCCGGCTGCGTGGTGGCCGTGGTGGCCAGGCTGATGGGCACGGCGCACTCCGAGTATCCCATCATGGAAGGCGCGGCAGGTCCCGTCACACCCAGGTAGCTGGACTGCAGCCCCAGCGCCGCGGGCTGAGGGCCAGCGTGGCCTGGAGCCATGCGGAGGTTGGGGCGTCCCTGGATCTCGCTCTGGAGGCGCTGGCGTGGCCTCAGGGATGCCAAGGGCACAGCTGATGGCTGGTACTTGCCCGTGGCCATCAGGGGCTGGCTGTAGATGACAGGGCAGCTGCCAATGGTGGCCGTGCGCTGCATCAGCCCTGGGCTCATCTCCACTGCTTTCCTCTTCTGTGGCTTGGCCGAGAGCAGCGGGGTTGGGCTTGGATCGACGGTGGCCTGGAAGAAAGTGCCGAGGTGAGTGTTGAGCCAGGAGCACCATTACACACCCAGTTCCCAGAGTTTCACACTCTGGAATCAGTGGAGCCCTGGCTTCACTACTCACCTGGCTGCTGCTGGCAGCAGGGCGCACCAGGGACTTCAGGGGAGCATCTTCCTCTGTTCCTGGGGCAGGTGGCTCCTCACCCCCCTCATCCTCCATCTCCACTTCCTGGATCTCCCCATCTTCTCCAGGCGGTGGGGGTGGCGGTGGAGGGGGCGGGGGCGAGTCTGGGGGGGGTGGAGGTGGTGGAGGCATTTCCAAAGGCAAGGGAGGTTGGAGGACCGGGACGGAGGACTGAAGCAGAGTCCAAAATGGAGTGAGCGGCATAAGAGATGTAGCAGGAACTTGGCCTGAGAAGGATTCTTTACAAAGGGAGCCTGAAAAATACAAATTGACACAGGCTTGAACACCTGGCCTACAGTCTGTACCACCTGCTCCTGCCCGTGATCCCGCTTGGAAGCATGGCCACCACGGACTGCCCCGGCACCACCCCCCGCTCTGGCGGCAGGACCCTCCCTGCCAGCGAGGCGTACCTGTGGGGCGCTCGGCGGGCCCCTCGGTGTGCTCTCCTTTGTCTTTGGGAGGTGGCTTTGGAGGACCGTCAGGTTTTCTGTCGGTGGCACCTCGCTGTCCCTCCTCTTCGTCCTCCCCATCGGGGAACTCCCATTGCGACTCTCCAGAGCGCTCGTTAACATAGAAATAGCGTCTATGCTCCCTAGATCACAAGAAAGAGAAGGAGGCTTCAGCTTCCCTTCTCCGCCCCTGACACTCCAAGGCGGGCCTGCCCACGACAGCAGTGCGCTCTCGCAGGGGAGACCCTCGTGCAGCAGGGCTGCCGCTCTCCCACACACAACAAACAACTTTGAGGACAGAGGCAGGAGAGGCCCGAGCCGACTCGCTCAAAGCTATTTGCTATCGCTGGCTGCGGGAACGTCGCCCTGAGCCCCCCGCTCCGAGGGAGGGGAGGGCCGGGAACGCTGGCGACGTCTCGCTAACATTGGGACTTTCAGCACGGCCTTGGCTGAAAGTCGCCCTCCGAGAAGAGGCACCAGGGAACAGCCCAATGGAGGGAAGCGGCTGCCCCTCTACCCCGTGGTGCGTAGAGTTTTTTATGATACTCTTGGTGTCAAACACACAGTGAATGCTAGAGAGAGGGAGCGGATCTGGGAGCTGAAAAACAAAAGAGCAAAGATTTCAAACAAAGGAAAATTAATCAAGAAAGCCAAATAGACAAAGAAATGTTTGGGTCTGACCTGCTGGCAGGAGACAGAAATCTTGTTCTTCATTCCGTCGGTGAGTTGAAGTTTGTCCTTTGGAAGAGCTGTTGGTCAGAAGAGTTGATCCAGAGATCCTGCAAAGTTCACAGAGCTCTCGCATGCGCGACCCCCCAGGCCCGCCCTCCACAGCGTTGGACAATCGCGAGAGGGACAATCAGCTCTGTCCATCAGGGAATCGGCTCCGTCGCAAAGCACTGGGCACTCCGTTTGGATCCTCCAGTTTGGCGGCCGGCACAAACTCTGCGAGTGCCGGACGTTTCTCTGCCTGCCCAACACTAACAGAAGCCGCTCTCAGTCTGCCAGAGGGACGGCGCCAGCATCGTCGGGTGGTTGATGGTCACAAATCATGTCTGAGATGTCAGAGATGAAAGGTGAGAAAGGAGGAGAGCGCGTACCTGTCCCAGTGGCAGGACCAGCCTTTAGGGGCTGTCTCNACCAGCCTTTAGGGGTGGCGTTTATTTCGTATTGTTTAAGCTGTTCGGCTGCGTCTTGGAGTTTGCGTTTGAGGTAGTTTCCATTGAGAGCACCTTCTCGCCAGTCTGCAATGCGGGTCTAGAGGGCAAGAACCGGGGGAAGCCAGTGAGGTGGGCTGCCAGTGGCCCCAGGGGGGACAGGACTCGAGGACTGGGAGGCTCCCTTCCGGCATGGGACACGGGGGGGCCAGGAGGAGGACACCCCACCTCTGTGCCAAGCCACGCTCTCCCCCCGCCGAGAAGGGAGGGCCCTGCGTGGCGAGGTGCCACGAGGCTCACGCAGCACCGGTGCTCGGACGGCAGATTGCATCCGATCCGCTCCGGAACACAAGGCCGGAGCGAGGGGCGAAGGCTCGGTTACCTCTGTCTGCAACAGCAACATGTGGAAGTTGGAGATAGATTGTCTGTTGATGCCCAGGAACTCCAATTTACTAGTCAGAGTATTTGCCAGCTCTCCAATCTGAAACTGCCAGGAGAAAGGGCGGAGTCAAGAGCTGCCCTCTGGGAGCAGCATCGGGCGGCTGCGGCCCTGCGGCTCTCGGCAAACACCGCTCGGGACCACCCACGGCCCCTTGGCCTAAAGGGACCGGGACGTGCCACCCTGGCCCTGTGGGCCTGTCACCCCCTCTGCTACATCCCACTACATCCTGCACCCCAGGGACAGGGCAGTGTGGATGGCTGGGTGACAGCTCCTCCACGGACTGCGCTTGATTGTGCGGAAGGACAGCACAGGCTCAGGCAGCTCCAGTGCTTTGGAGTTACAGCAGAACCAACGCCACGGCAGATATCTAAGAACATTTCCCAAATAAATGGGCCAGAATGTCATTCAAGGTTCCGTAAATAACTGCTTTCTAGAGAAACTAGCTGGAAAGCACCAGAAAGGGATAACGGCTCTGGATTTACTCCAGAGCAGAGGCAGCAGCTATACCAAAGGTCAGCTCATGGCTCAAAGCATGTATCAGGTCAGCACATGGCGACCACGGCTACTCAGTTCCAGCATCTCATGGGAGTGAAACCTCCAATCTGGGGACACAGTGATCCCTGCGTCCATCCTCCTGACTGGAGGCACTGCATGGAAGCAATCACAAGCCAGAAAGGAATCAGGAACAGGGGCAGGGATGTCTGTAAGTGGCATCACCACTACTTTAGGAGGGCTTTAAAAATGTCTATTTTTAACTTCACTTCTCAGAAGAGACTTTGGAATGTCCACCAAAGCCACCAAGGAAGCATCTGTCTCCAGAGAGGGGATGAGCTAGACAAGCTATCCCTAGAGAAGACCAAGGCAGGCATATGAATTCCCATGTTAATGTGGCTCTGGAGAAGCCAGGGAACATCCCGGTGCAGAGGGTGACTTGGGAGCGGTGGCACCGGCACAACTCCTGAAACCAGAGAGATCCCAACCTGATGAGCAAATGGTACTGGTTACCCAGGGAGCCAGCATTCCTTAACAGCTCTGACGGAATCCTGCATGGAAAAGCACCACACGGTCTGTCACAGTGCCCACTGAGACCAGAAGGGGGCAGACAGCACAGGGGACCAGCGAGCCCAGCCCTGCTACAGGCTTTTATTCTTTTTATTTAAATGAATTAATTTAAAAATCAGGTCTCAAATGGATGCTGCACTGAGGGAGGCTCAGTCTCGGAATGTCACATCTCAAAATCCTTTAAGGAGTTGTTTTATGGGAGAGATGTGGGATTTTTCATAAGGACAAAAGGACCTTCCCTTTCACACCAGAAAAAATTATTTAAGTGGTGGGAAATGAGGACAGGGATGGGCAACTCTAACTGCAGGTTCCACCAGGGATCCAGCACAATCCGGCTATTCCCCATCTGCCAAAGGGAGGTGACAACATTTCCCAACGTCACAGAATTACTCCAGAGACGCATTTTACGCTGCAGGAGATCTCAAGGTAACAGAGATGGGGACTAAAGGATAAACGGAAAAGATCTCCCCTACTGCTCTTGTCGTACTGCCCTAGAGCCTGGAGCTCTCCTATAGATCAACTGATCCAGTGCAGCCAAAGGAGCAAACCAAGGCTCAGAGAAGAGCTATCTGTAGGATGCTGCAGAAATCCCCAGGGCTCCCCCAGCTTGCATCTAAAAGTAATGCCGGGCGAAGGGCAGAGCGGTACCGTCAGCCTCAAGAAACGGAGAGATTACGGACGAGGAGTCTTCAGCCTGGAAACGGGACGACTGACCGGGCCAGAGACTGGAATATTGTTATTGGTGAAAACAAAGTCAAGATCAAAGTGGTTGTTCTCTGTCAAAACAACACCCAGGGCTGTCTTTACCCCCCCGCACCCTCCTTTCATCCAAGCTTTTGCTGCTGAATCCTACTGGAGACAGGATATTTTCCCAGTCCTTCCTTCACAAGCTCTTCCCACAGCCACACCGGCATCTGGGCTTTAAAAGCTTCCGGTGGGCCAAACCCAGAGCCCAAAGCTCCGGTGTTTCCAGGGAAGAGGTGGCAGGGGGAGCCTGTGTGTCCCTTGTTCCTGCTGGCTGCTGGAGCACCCATCATATCCCTCATGTCACAGACATGCACCTCTGCCTCTCCATACCTTTAGATCCTGCTCTTCCTCTTCCATTTTTGGAGCCCCTTGTGATTTGGCTTTTTCCTGGGGCTCCTCAGATTCTGCCTCTTTGTCTGAGCTCGGATCAGTTGCTTCCGTGCTCGGGGCTGCAGGAGAAGGAAGAACACATCAGTCCTTGTCCCACCACCACCCTGGCAGTGCCAGCAGCTGGCTGGACACTGCTTGGAACCAAAGCCAATGTGGGCAACAGTGGGGAAGGAGCTAGGACCCACCAGAGCCTGTGACAAGAGCCTGAAATTAAAAAAGAGAGATGATCACTCTGTGTTTTGGTGGTGGGGATCTTTTCAGAAGGATAACATGGGAAAGGGAGGGCTGGAGTTGCTACAGTGCAAAGTAGCAATGAGGCAAGGCCTGGAAAACTGGTCATCAGGGAAGCAGGAAGAGACTAACTCCCAAAATTTGTCATCTTAATAATTTGTCAATAACAGGTACTAGGTATTAAATATGTTAATCATGAAAGACTGAAGAAGTCTCCAAAAGCTGCCAATACCAGAGGGTTTTGCCTTCAGATGACTAATTCACTGTCAAAGCAATCAATTCCAAGGAGTCTGTGACAGAGTCCCATAGGACTCTGGGAAAAGAAATCCCAATTCTCAGCACGTCCTGGTGCTGGAAGGCAGGACACTTGCCTAAATCACCCTCCAGCAGCTCAACTTAAACTGGTTATTTTGGAGTGACAGCTCATTGTTTCCCAGGTTAAGGTGGAATCTGGTGCTGCTGGGAAGAGCTGGCTTCAGGGTTATTTGGAAAGCCCTCTGGCAAAACCATTAATTTTCCTATGCAAAAATGACATCACTGATTTAATGCCAGAGTTGTCACCCAGCTCATGCCCCTGCCTGAAGCAGAGGTGCCTCAGGGCCACAGGAACCCTGGGATGGGGCAGGCACCAACTCCCACTCCAGCAGGACACAGCCTGCTGCAGGCACTTTTGTACCAGTCTTTCCTTGGAAAAGCAGCTTCATTCAGCTTTCTGTGCTGCAGGCATACAAATCTTGCACTGTGAAGGGACTGGCATATCCAGAGAAAGGAGGCTCTGGGGGGACCTTCTTGTCCCCCACAATGCCCTGAGAGGAGAGTGGAGTCAGGCTCTGCTCCCAGGGAACAAGAGACAGGACAAGAAGAAACAGCCTTACGTTGTGCCAGGGGAAGTTTAAGTTGGATATTGGGGAAAATTTCTTAATGGAAAGAGCTGCCCAAGGATGTGGTAGAGTCCCCATCCCTGGAGGGATTTAAAAGCCATGTGAATGTGACACCTGGGGACATAGGTTCGTGGTGGCCTTGGTAGTACTGGACTCCATGACCTCAAAGGGTATTTCCAACTTGAACAACTCCAAGATTCTACCATCTGTGAGTCCCAGATCTGCTGGGCACAGAGTGTTCCTTAAAATGCTATGGGTGGTGCATTTTGGGAAGCACAGCTCTGGAGGATCCAACAGGAACAAGAGAGGTAGTTGTGTATGACTGATCTATCCTCACACACCCTGAGCTGAACCAGCCCCACCAAAACAGGGGCTGCCTCGCCACAAGGGCAAGGCCTCACACTGAGTGAGGGGACCTGGAGTGGCACCACGGACACTTCAGCTGTCTGGAATTTGGTACCAGGCAGCTCAAAAACTGAACTTTAGAAGCGGAGGGTGACAGTTCCCAGTGTGCCGCAGGCTGGATTTGTGATGCTGGGAGGAATGGGAACCAATGGGATGTGAGGCAATTATCATGTGTCCCTTCTCCTAATGAACCACTGAATACGGCACTCTTCTCCGTATGTGGGGTAATTAGGATAGGGAGACGGAGGGAGACAGCAGCAGAGGAGCAGCTTATCCCAGTGAGGCTGGGCCATGACACAGCCACCCCTCAGCCTGTTCCCACCTGGCACACGTACCTCACAGCCCTTCCCGGCACTGCTCTCTGGGTCTTCAGGGAAAGGAGACCCCCTGCTCCTCCCTCCAAAGGAAGCCTTGCCAATTACCTGCTTCTCCTGCTTCTGGGCTCTCCGGGCCTGTTTTGCTGGAGCCTCGGGGACTGGCAGACTCGGGGCTGGCGGCTCCCACAAACAGTTTCCATTTCCCTCGCTTGGAGGCCAGCCTGCGGGATGTATCCTGCGAGGCCGACTGGCTCCCATCGGAGAGCGGGCTGGAGCCCGAAACACTGCCATCGCCTTCCTCCAAGGCACGCAGCTCTGCCTGCCGAGACACGACAGCCCAGTTTATTCCCAGCAATACCATGGCTGCACGTGCGGCCATTTCCGGGACAGACGTCTCCCATTACCTTTTTCCTCTCCAGCACCATCTCCAGCTCAAGTGTGTCCTGCTCCTCCTCCTCCTCCGCACTCTCTCCCGACTGCACCACGCTGCACAGATCCTCCTGCCCCGTGTCTTCCAGAGGGTCCCTGTTGGGCTCTGGCTCTTCAGGGGCAGCCGGCGCCTCTTCCACTTTCACCTCCTCTTCCAGAGGTGGTTCAACCTCTTCTTTGCAGATCACTTTCCTCCTCCAGCGCTCCTCTTCCTCCTTTACCACGTCGGGCAGGAGTGGGGCCAGGAGGGCCGCAGCCACTCCCTTCCTCTCTTCCTCACTATTGGAAAGAGCCTGCACTCCTTCATTCACCTCCTGTGGGATGAGCTACATGTGAGCTTTCTAGCAGCTGCCTGGGAAAGGGCCCATCCTGACAGGCCCCTCCTAGGGCTGTGGATGGAGCAGAGCATCCCAGCTGCTTCCATGGAAGCCCAAGGAAGTTCCTGCAAGCCCCACGGCAGCCAGAACCCACACGACTGACCTTCTTCACCTCCCGCTTGCTGAGGCCAGTCCCACGGCCAGCGCTGCCCGGGGTCCCTTTCTCCTGAGGGAATGGCTCTGTGGCTGCCATGAAGCTGCCGTTGGTGCCTGCCATGGTGCTGCTGAGGAAGATGAGAGGGAATGAAGGGTGGGGTTGACACAACATCCCACAGGGCAACATCCCGGAGGTTTTGCCCACCTGTGCTGGTAATGCTGCAGACCCTGGACCTGTGTTGCCAAGTACTGTGGCAGCTCCCAGGTCACCTCGTTGCTCTGGGTGTTCCAATAATAGTAGCAGCCGGTGTTCTCATCCCACACTTCCTGCCAATCGCCCATCTCCAGCTCTCCCACTGCCGGGGGGGACAAGGACAGCCTGTCACTCCCCTCTCCCCAGCGACACCTGTTTGTCAGCATCCCCTTTGGGGAGAGGAGCGCTCACCTCCGGCCAGCGAGCACTGGGTGTCATACTGCCACTCCGGGGCCGGCGCCGAGCCCGTGCCATTGGCTGCGCCTGACGACGCGCCTGTGCCCGAATCCTTCGGCTCCGGGCGGGGAGGTGTGGGGGGGGGCACGGAGGAGGAGGAAGAGGAGGCAGCGGTGGGCTCAGCGGGCTGTGGAAGGGCCGTGATGGCATCAATCTCCTGTAAAAACAGCATCCCACCGTGAGGATCAAATAAATGCCATGCCAAACGAAAGCACTTACTGGATGAGGACAATGTCTTGGACCATGAACCTGCCCTCCTGCCGCCATCCCTCCCTCCCCTCGTCCTCCTGCACTCACAGCCAGGAAGTTTGCCAGCGTGCTGTCGATGTCAGTGGAATTGCTGCCGTTGGCATCCGTGGAACGGGCCGGCTTCTCCGGGGTCTCACCCTCCTCATCATCGCTGTCGGCATAGGCACCCAGCAGGCACAAACCTCCTGGGGAAGGGGGAGCAAATCCTCAGGGGAATCCTCCTGCTGCCACAGGGCATTGGATCCCACCCTCCGCTCCAGGTGTCACGGCCATCCCAGGGGAACAGCCCCTGCACAAGTGCCAGGGACAGCCTGGGGGGCGTCAGTCCAGGAGCCGGTAATGAAATGCATGTAAGAGCAGGCAATCGCCTCTTGGGAAACAACAGCACGATTAAAGTAATTAAAATGGAAACAACTCCAACCCCAAAGTGAATCATTTAGGAATGGGTTAACTCTCTTCCCTTAAAAATAATAGTTAAATGTGGATAATTACTCTGTGTTAAAAATAGGGGGTTATGGAGAGAGGAACAAACACAGTCCCATAAAACCCCCCCATGTTTAGCACAAAACCCACCACACTTACAACAGAAAACCCACACTCAGCACCTCCAAAAACTATTTGGAACCCCACAGCCCCGCACTTTTAGGACCAAAACCACCCCACATTTAGGACCAAAACCCCATACACGTGACAAAAAAAAAAGAAAACCACACAAAGGACCAAACTCCTACATTTAGGACCCCCAAGCCTCCACAGCTAGTATTATCAAAACCGGCTAAACTTAGGACAAAAGCCCACTTTTAGTACCAAACTCCTCCACATGTTTTAGGGGGGATGTAATCCCGCGTCTCACCCTAGCGCGCTCCCTTACCTGTGGCCTTGACCGGGGCGGGAGCGGGAGGTGGCGGATGGGGCGGGTTACGGGGCAGCTCCGCCACCGTCTCGGGCTCATCTGCGAGGCAAAAGCGTCAATTACGGGGGGCTCAGGCTGGGGGGATCGCGGGAGAGGGAGGATCGGAACCCCCTCGGTCCCGCTAGGCCGCGCTAGGCCGCACCAGGCCGCGCCCCGCCAACAAAGCGCTCCCCGCTTCCACCCGCCTTGCTCGCCATACCCGGCTCGGAGCCCGAGTCGCCCCCCTCGCCCGCAGGTCCTGCCGCCTCGTCGCGGCGCGGGGCGGGCGGGGAGAGCTGCAGGATGGGCCGGCGCCCGGGCGCGGCCCGCGCCTTCTTCCCCATGGCGGCGGCGGCGGCGGCGGCGGCTGCGCCTCAGGGCTGTGGCCGCGCGCGCTGCGCGCAGGGGGCGGGGTGATAACGTCATCAGAGGAGGCGGAGCCTGAACGTGACGCGCCCCCAAGAAGCTGGACTGCGAGCGCGCGCTCCCTATGGATGGGGACGAGCCAGAGATTACGGCTCCATCCGGCCCTGCGGCTCCCTCCTGCCCTACATCATGGTCCTGCCCCTGGATCCTAAACCCTCATCCTATCCCAGAGCCCTGTCCTGCCCTCCAGGGTTGTGGCCCCATGCTATCCTAGAGCGCAATCCTATAGTTCTCCCTGGGGACCACAGCTCCTTATCCTATACCCGCCGCTTCCCTTGAACATCCCTTGACCTCTATCCACCAGGGATATAGCTCCATCCTTCCCCAGGGCCCTACAACTCCATCCTGCCTTATATCTCAGCCCTACAGTAAGGGCAGTACGGGGATGATCCCTGGAGAGGAGCACCGCAGTCCCTGCTTTTCCCACCACATCCTTACACACACCTCAAATAACACTTCCATTTTATTAAAGCTGATCCAAAAACATACGAATAAATAAAAGAAATTCCCAACAGTTCCATGTTTGGAGGAGGCAGACAGCAAGGGGGTGTCATGGCCACACACCCCAGCTCTGTCACTCATCCACTGCCCGCAAAAGGGACAGTGAGGGGATATGCTGATCAGCACTCCACCTCCCTGAACCGGATCCTTATGGGAAAACAGTGGGTAAAACCAGCACCACGGCGTAAGATGGTGATGTTCCTGGGGATGTCACCTGGACTAGGGCCGGCAGTACAGGCGCTCCATGGTGGCCACGCTGACCTTCTGCTGGTAGTCCTCCATCTTGTCATTCAGCTTCTCATAGAGCTGGGAGAGGCAGGAGTCACGAGGGATCCCACCCCGTCCCACCACCCATCCCACCCCGTGCCCCTGTCCCCGTGTTTGGGAGCCCAGTACCCACCACGACGCTGTTCTCGCTGGCGCTGCTCTCCCGCAGCGCCTGCAGCAGCTGGTCAATGGCAGTGTAGGGAAGCCACATTGTGGGGGACACTGGGGACAGAGGGACCTGGAACGGACAAGAACCCTCACATCATGTCCCCAAGGAACATCCCACCACACCCCAACAACGGGTAAGCTCACCTCGATCCCAAAATACTGGTGCCCTTTGCCCAGCACAGCGTCCACGTACTCCAGGACCAAATCCACAGCCTCCTCCAGCAGATCGTAGTTCAGGTACAGGCGCAGCAGCTCAGCAGCGTCCACTTCCTGCCAGAAAGAGGGAAACTCAGCCAGGGAATGTGACCAGGACTGAGACCACGCTGGGAGAACTTGCTCTGAGCCTGAGGTACTGGGCATAGAGCACCTAGCACGTGTCCATTGGAGTGAGGGTGATCTGGCAGCTCTGGGACAGCTGGAATTTTGGGGTTTTTAGGGACAGCTGTCTCTCTGTTCTCACCTTGTAGCTGTTAATGAGCCAGTTGGGCAGAGGTATCCCGTGTGCCAGGAGCTTGTTGATGACGCAGCGATGGTACAGGCTGTTCTGGGATGGGTAACGCTCCAAATAGGATGACAGCAGCCTCCAGGCTTCATCTGTGGCACTGCGAGGAAACAATTCCCCATGGAACACATGCCAGCAGCTCCTGCCCCATCTGTGAGGCCACGGTGTGCTCCAGGTGATGTGGGGACAGGGTGGAAGCACAGCTCTCCCCACATCCTGTGCCCACAATTTTGGCCTTAGTTTTAAGGACCCGTGACCCTCTGGATTCGGACAGAACTCCTGTCTCCAGATCCTCCTCATCCCGAACTATGGAGATAAACCTACCTGGATTCCTTGGTGGTTACCAGGGCCGAGAGCTGGTTGGCTGCCAGCCAGTCCCAGGCCTTTGCCTGTGCCGCTTCTCCTCCCAGCTGGAGCTTGATGCACCTGCACAACCAAAAGCCATGGGAAGGCAGGTTCCTCCAGAACTCAACCCCTTCCCATCAGCATCAAAGCCACCCCTTGCAGGACTATTCCCAACGAACAACCCAGCTGGACTGGCAGGGAAAGAAGGCTCTTGGGCAAGTTCCACACCCGAGCCCCTGCATCCCTCCAGCCCTGCATTCCCTAAGGAGGGCACCTGGACGTACTTGAAGGTCAGGCCCTCAAAGATGGGCGTCAAGGGCAGCTTGAAGGTTTGGCACAGGGTGATGGCCGAGTCAAAGAGCCCAGCCCGGACCAGCAGGGACACTGTCTCCTCGGGCGTGGAGTTGCCTGAAGGGGAGGAAGAGCAGGTAAAGCCACCCTGAGTAACACCTCAGTGCTCACCAGGGCCTCGCCCCGTGTTCTTTATTGAGAGATGCAGCAGCAGGGCGCCAACAGCCTCCAACACCCTGCAGCAGTACTCCTCAATCCATGACTGGAGGCTTTCCTGGCCTCCAGAGCATCCCATGAGCCCAGGAGCTAGCCCTGAAGGGATTGGACAGAGCAGCTGTGACCCACAGAGCTGCTCCTGATGGGGCACCAGCTGGAGAGGGACACAGGTAGCAATACACCATAGACAAATGCTGTTGCTGTTCAGAATCATTGAATTGTTGAGGTTGGAAAAAGATCCCCAAGATCATTGAGGTTAGGGAGGGGACAGCCTCATCACAGGTCTGTATCCAAGCAAACAATCCATCAGCTCTGCCAGCACAGAAACTGTGGCACTCATCTCCCTGCATTACCACTCTGCCCTCAAAGCAGCTGTTCCATCCTTTCCCTGCAATCCCACGCTGTGAAGTCACCTCTTCCTCACATTTAGAGGGGAAAGCTGTGGACATGTTGTGTAACTGGTACCAGAGATACTAAAAGACTCCAGGTGGGAGAGTTATACCTTCCTGCTCCCCAGAAAAGAACAACTTTCACAACTTTTTAGCACCATTCCATGAAGCAGGATTGTCCAGGAAAATAATTTTTTTCATCAATTAAAAAGGTTGGATTTGATGATCTTGGAGGGCTTCTACGATTTCCAAAATGCCTTTTTTTTGTCCCAACACAGAAGTTCATCCCACCCCCACTGCACACCGTCAGAGCTTGGAAAAGACAAAAAAAGGCAGAAAACTTAAAATTGGTTCTCCTGATGTTCAGCTCAGAACCTGCTGAAGTCAGAGGCTGGATTTTGTGGTAGGGATGGGAATGTGATGGTCCCTGGCAGCTTCTGGGTTTGCCTCTGGAACAGGACAGAGTGGCTGGACATCCCTCACCTGCCACTGCTGCTGCCGACACGTCGTGTTCCACCAGGGTCAGCCGGATCCGCGCCAGCAGACATTCCCTCTCCAAATCCTCCAGCTCCAGGATCTCGATCTGGCGAGTGGCTGGAACAGATGGACACTGGGCTCTCAGTACTTCAAAAAGAGCTCTTTGGGCACTGTGCAGAATGTCATGGAATCGCGGAATGGTTTGCACTAGAAGGGACCTTAAAACTCATCCACTTCCATGGGCAGGGACACCTTCCACTAGACCAGGTTGCTCCAAGCCCTGTCTGACCTGACCTTGGACACTGCCAGGGATGAGGCAGCCACAGCTTCTCTGGGCACCCTGTGCTAGGGCCTCAGCACGCTCCCAGGGAAGAGTTTCTTCCCAACATTCCACCTAGTCCCGCCCTCTGTCGGTGAGAGGCCATTCCCCCTTGTCCTGGCACTCCATCCCTTGTCCAAAGCCTCTCTCCAGCTCTCTTGGAGACCCTTTAGGCACTGAAGAGGCTCCGAGGTCTCCCTGGAGCCCTTGTAAAAGCATCTCCACACCTCTCTGCCATCCTATGAGGACTTGTACCCCAAAAAGCACCAAAGGAATGATCAGGATTTGCTGACTCTTTCCTGCTCCCTTGACTGTGCTTATGTCCTTGATACCATCCTCCTGCTCCTCCTCCTCCAGATGTTAGATAATATTTGGGAACAGCTGCTGCTTTGCCTGCCAGGCACATGCCAGAAAAAAAACTCTTCAGAAAAAGCAGGTTTAAAAATACCTGACCTTAAATTTTCCTACTGGAACACTGAGGATAACCTGATCCCACACCCTGTGCTGTGGCAGACACAGGCAGAGCTTATTCCTGACAGGATTTCCAAGGGCACAAACAGCCTTGAAGAACAAGAAATCCCCTCAAAAAGCTGGTTTTGTTTTAAATTACAAGTTATTTCCACTGAAAAAAAGTACTATCAAGGAACCAAGCTGTTAGGAGCAGGCACAGGAGCTCCTTGGGGAATAGCTGTTCCCTTGGGGAAACTGCTGTATTCCTTGGGGAACAGTGCCGGCGTGTTGCAACTGGGGGACACTGGGAAAGTTAATGACCTTAAAATCCCACAAATTATTGATCTGGTGGAGGCAGGAGCTGCACTGAGCCATCGTCCAGCTCATATGGGAGCTGCAGAGAGGCTGTGGAAACTCCAGATGCATGGGAAGGACCAGGCCTGAGCACTTACTGGGAACAGTCATGCACTCCCCATCGTGGCTCCTCTTTGGGGATGCTCCCGGGCGCTCGTACTAGCAGGAAAAAGCAGAAAGAGGATTTATACCCACCTGATTTTCTGAAGGATAAATCACTGATAGGATGTATCCCAACAAGAGCTCTCCATTTTCAGCCTTGATTTGGACCAGGAAAGCTGTGCAATCCCTTGGGAACTCAGGTTACTTTATCCCTGGCTATCAGGAACATCAGGATCAGGTGACAGGCTGCAGCCACCACCTCCCTGAGTCCTGACTGGGATTTGAAACACAACCCCTGTTACATTAACTCTCCTCCAGACTGGTATTCCAGCTGTTCACACTCCCCAAAACATCTGTAGTCTTCAACACAAGGTGATATACTCCCCTATTTATCCACCACCCCATTCACAGAAGTTGTCCTGCTTCCCCCCTGCACTAAAAAGAGGGGAATGGCACAAGGGTGATGGATAAGGTCAATGAGCAGGGCAAGACACTTGGCCACGAGCAGCAGATTAAGAAGTCCAATGTCTCTGTTCCCATCAGAAAGGATTTTGGAAGCTCCTTTTCAGGAAGCTCAGCATTCTTACCACAGCTCCAGAGGCTGGCTGCACTATCCAGGCATATTCTGGGCGGATCAACCGCAGGCAGTTAATGGCTGCCAGGAAACAATTTCCCTGTTTCTGGAGCCCTCGGAGCGTGCGCACCTCCCTGCCCAGCCGCATGCCGTACTCGAACATCACTGTTCCAGCTAAAAGCAGGGAAAAGTGCCTCAGCCTACAGCCTGGAGAGGCCACACACCAGGCAGGGGCAGGGAAAGGGTGTCGGTGGGCAGGTGCAAGGTGCCATCCCAAGCTTTACCTTTCCGGTAGTTGTGCCGGTACACGTGGAAGGCGTAGAGCAGCTCGTAGTAGTTGTGAGTCATGAGATCCACGGCCCGAGCGTGGGACTCGATGATCCCAACAACCTGCAGCACATGGAGGCTCCAGTGGGTCCATAATCCCTTTAAAGGGAGGGTTGTGCCCCCCCGCAAGCCGTGATCGCAGTGCAGGATTACCTCATTGTGCAGGTTCACGTAAGGGAATTCCACCAGGTCCTGGAGCTGGGAGCGCTCACAGAGAACAACCACTAGCTGGCGTAGGCAGTCCAGCTGCCTGCAGAGGGAAGCACAACCCTTTGGAGGAGCAGGAATAAACCCAGGAGCAGGAACAAACATGGGTTTAAGCCACAAACAACCACTTTGTGACAAGCTCCTGCTTCCGGATGAGCTCTGCAGGTTTTTTCCTGGCTTAGAACCAACTTAAACCTTCAAGTTTCTCCCGTGCTGGAAACAGAGATCCTCTGGAAAGGCCTCTCAGGAGGGCAGTCTCCCTCCCTGCATCAGTTAAAAAGCATTCCTATTTCTCCTTTGTTATTCCAACATTTTTCTCTGCTAGGATGAAGCTTTCTCTACCCAGTCCATTTTCCAAGCTGAAAACTCAACACCAAATATTTTCTTTATTAAATCAAAATCAACTTGGCTCCTACAGCTTTTGAACATACATAGAATGCTACACATGATCCTTCAGTCTCTATCCTGTTTTTCCCCTCCCATTTTCCTCCTTTGAGAGGGTGCCAACCGCAGGTGTCCTTCAGATAAACATCCAAGAATCAACTCTACATTTTTGAACCCACCTCTACACATTAACTTAACACAGCAGCCATGCCCTCCCTAAAATGTCGTTTTCCTTTCAGTTTCATGGAAAAATGGGACCATGGACCTTCAATAAAGGCAGAAGCCTGTCACCTACCTGCTTGGATCTGGGTTTTGTGTTAAGGCTACATAGGCTTCGCTATTGTGCCCCAAATCCAAGTGATGTTTGAAGATGCAGGTCCTCAAAGTAGCCTGAAAACAGCACAAATCCGTTACAAAACCAGCAAGAAATTCCTGCGGAAGAGGTTCCTGAAGAAACAGCTTGCTGGAAAAGAAGTGGCTGTACCTGGCTTCTCCAGTCACCTGCTGATTCCATGATGGCCAGGGTGGCCAGTTCGATGACCAGCTCTGGCAAACCCAGCATCTCCAACAAGCAAAGGACCTGGGGGAGGAGAATACTCCACTAAAGTGTTGGCAGGAGGGTTTTTGTTGGTTTCTTGCCCCTGAAGATTTTTAAGGGATTAGACTTTAAAAGGGAGTACTTGGGTAAATCACAGGGATCTGGATGAAGTCCCAGCACAACAGGACCAGGTTCTAGTTCCTCTGGAGGATGCACCTCTGTACATGGGGGATTTTTGAAGCATTTCAGCATTAATGATTAGTTTTCTGGATCCTAAATCCAGGGAATCCCTCACCAAGGGCCCAGCTCCAGGCTTGCAGCCTGCCTGAACCACAGCATTATGCAGAACAAAGATCCTATCTCAATTTAAACATACTCATTTTAATTTGCTTCAGAGCTTAGTAACCTTCGCCTTAGGCAGCATCTTACATCGAGCCTGGACATGTCTGGCTTCTGCTTCCAGCAGCTGGATCTCATCCTACCTTTTTCTGTTGGATAACAAAGTCCTTGGCTATTAGGAAACCAACAGGTGGAAAGTCCCTAAGTTTCACACACTCAGCTTGTCATTCCCCCAAATAAGGTAAAGAAAGTACAGATGTTTCACATTCTGAAAGCTAAGTTTTCTGAGGCTCAAGTCACTTCCCCCAAAGCCAGGGATCAAGCACGAATCTCTTCTCCAGTGTGGAAGGATTTGGTGTGTTTACCTGCTCAGGACCGTACCTTGTTGTAGTACTGCAGGCGTGGCTTGGAGACCACCTCACCCTCCTCGGGCTGGATCAGCCTGTCCAGGAACTCCTCTCTTCCCACCTCAGAAGCAGCTTGGCAGAAGCAGTCCAAAGCCTGGAAGCAGATCTGGAGTCAACTCACTGTCCCCTCAGGTGACTGATCCACCTGCTGTACAGGTGAGGGGACAATACTGCCTGTCCCAAGCTTGTGAGATCTTCCCAAGAGCAGATCGCACCATTCCGCTCCAATCCCATCCTTCCCCAAAAGAGGCAGAGCTTGGGAAGGATGTTTCCTGTGCACCTCCTCCCTCCCAAAGGAAAAGGGCCCAGACCCCGGGTAGGAGATGAAGGCAGGCCTCACCTTGTGCCCTTCACCCATGACGAGGTAGCACCTGCCCATCATGAAGCAGCAGGAGCCCATGTTCACGTGGCACCATGGCTGCAGCAGCCGGATGTATTCCTACGGGAGACAAGGAACGGGAGTCGGGATTCAGGTCAGTGCTCACTTGTGATCTGCAGGCACCCAGGACCAGCAAGTTTTAGGTGGCCCCTTCAGCTACTGTGCTCAGACAAATCCTGCTTCTCCAGCTCGAGGGCTGGTCTTTCCAGCCCCAAAGTCCTTTGGATGCACTGATCATGAAATCCTGGAATGGTTTGGGTGGGAACAGACCCCTTAAGCCCATCCACACCCACATCCCTGTGAAAGGCAGGGACACCTTCCACTAGACCAGGCTGCTCCAAGCCTTGTCCAGCCTGGCCTTGGATCCTTCCAGGGATGAGGAACCCATAGCTTCTTGGGAAATCTGTGCCAGGGCTTCGGCATCCCTAGAAGGAAGAATTGTTTTTCCAATATTCCATCTAGCCCTGCTCTCTCTCAGTATGAAGTCATTCCCCCCCTGTCCTGTCAATCTAGGTCCTTGTCCAAAGCCCCTCTCCAGCTCTCTTGGAGCCCCTTTAGGCACTGGAAGAGGCTTTCAGGAGACCTTGGAGCCTTCTCTTCCCCAGGCCAAACATGCCCAGCTCTCTTAGCTCTCCAGAGCAGAGCTGCTCCAGCCCTGTAAGGGGGAGATATCCCCCACATCCTCCTGGGAGAAAACTGCCCTGAACAGTGTCTGTACGAAGCATCTCAGAAACAGCTCCCAACGTGCCCAAAAATCAGACACGATTCTTCCCACACCCTGTTGCAGGGAACTGCAGGGAAAATATGGACAGAACATGGAGGGCAGAGCGAAGGCTGCAGTACAATGGGCAAGGCAGGTGCTAGAAGGGAAATACCTGTGCAGGAGAGGGCCAGCAGCCAAGGAAGCACATGGATTACAGCATGTGGGAGGGAGCACCGATGGCACTGAGGGCACAGATAAAGCGAGATGATGAGCCTGGGGCTGTGCCAGCAGAGCATCCTCGTCATCCTTGGAAAAGCAGCCACGTCCTGCTAGCAGGGCCATGGGACTCAGCAGAAATTGGGAGGAGAAATCAGGACTTGGAAGTCAATTCACCTCTACAGGTGCACAAACCACCAGCACCTCGTCTCACCTCTCCTGGCCATGAGTCCTCTCAAAACCACGTGGCGACGCATCTGGAGCCCGGATTCACTGCCTGGATTAGCAGCTACAAGGGATAAATCCTGCTCCAGCTTGTCACACACAATGAACAACACAGAGAGGTTTGGCCCGTGTCCCAGGCCTCTGCTTTGCCACCAGACCGTCCCCGTGCCTGCCTGCTCCTTGCAAGGAGCTTCCTGTACCCCCACAGTGTGGGTCACCATGCTCACAGCAAAGCTGCTGTTATCTCCCCGGGGTCAAGGCACTTAATCCAAGTTTCCGTGACCGACTGGGATCAGGGAGAGAAGCAGAAGGCAGTGGGGAGGAGGAGGAGCTGGGCTCTGCTGAGATAAAAGCCTGGAGGAGACACCAGCGAGGCGAAAGAAATGCGAGGAGATTCAAAGCATGCACATATGCCAGGAGGGAGAAGATGCTGCTCCAATCTTGGCATTTCCTGGCTCAAAAGCTCTGAAGAATTGAAATTCTTCTCTCAGTTCTTCTCAGCAGCAACACAAAAGGAAGCAATTCAGCCCCCAGGTATGAGGGGCTGGGAGGATAAAAGGTTCTGCTGAAAAACAGGTCGTCACTAACAGCCTGCCTGGCCCTGGTGCCTCCAGGAATGCCCAGACAGGGATAAAGCATCACGTGGAGCCGCAGACAAGGAATCTTGCAGGTCAGAACTCAAGCACAAGCAACTCCAGCTGCCAAGAGCACAGAAAGAGAGGTGATCTGAAATACAGCAGTCTAAAACCCCTGGAAATCAGGAGTTCATCATCCCTGCTACTGGGATGCCAGGAGCAGCCAGGGATGGAATGATGACAGGTGTTTCTCACACTGTTTCTTACAGTTTCTTTCTAACAAGGACACTTAAGAAATAGATGAGCCTTTTCTGAGCTGAAGAAATCCTTGCGAACCCAGGTCCCATGGGCAGTCACGGGCAAAGGTGGAACAAGAAAGGCTGTGGGCACACCAGCAGCCAGCAAGCTCTAGGATTGCTGGGATATTTAAACAGGCTCTGCAAAGATGTTTCAGGAGCGTGGCATCATGCGGTCTGACAAGCCCTGGGAGAATAAACTCCTCCATGGAAAGGGAATAGCATAAACCTGAGTATCTGGATGCTCTTGAAAACAGATGAAAGAGAAAATGCAGAAGATGATTCCCCCATGGCAGGGGAGTGGAATGAGATGAGCTTTAAGATCCTTTCCAACCCAAACTGTCCTGGGATTCCACAATCTTAAATCACTCCCCATCAAACACTCTGTAGCATTCTCTCAGCTCAGAGAGCAGTGATTAGGGGTGGTGGCTCTTAACTAAAATAGGGGAGAGTTACATTGGATATTGGGAAGAAACTTTTCCCTAGAGGGTGGGGACACCCTGGCAAAGGCTGCTCACAGAAGCTGTGGCTGCCCCATCCCTGGCAATGTCCAAGGCCAGGCTGGACAGGGCTTGGAGCAACCTGGTCTAAGGAAAGGTGTCCCTGCCCATGCCAGGGGATGGAACTGAATGACCTCTGAAGTCCCTTCCAACCCCAAACATTCCAGGATTTCAAGGGAAAGCAGAACTCCAGCACTTGGAAAGATTATGTTTTGGGGAGTTTTCCAGCACCTGTGAAAGGACTGGCATGATGCACTCACCTGGAGCTGGGTGTACTGACAGCTTCCCATCAGGCACTCTGGGAAGAGGAAGCTGGGATTGCTGGGCCATCTGAGCACAGGTTAAGGAACACAGCAGAATCCAGTCTGGACAGCTTGGAGAACTAGTCTGGAAGCCAACATGCCTCTTATGCTCCATTTGTGTGGGAAAAGGAGAGATTAAGCTGCTCTTTATACAAATCATTATTCTGTAATAAGATTTATCCATATTAGAACAAAATCACCAGTGCATCTAATCCCCAACTCCTGTTACCCTTCCAAATCCCCCAGCATCCTGCCCCACCAAGTCAAGTAGTGAAAGCTCAGGGGCTTAAAGTCAAAAACTCAAATCCTTTATCGTGCACCCAAACAGGATGAAATCTGTGAAATCTTAAAATACCCACAAACCCCATTAATGCCAACAACCTCACTGCTTCAGCAGGCTTGTCTTGGAAATTTGGCGGTGGAAAATTGATTTTCCACCTGAAACTGAGGCGACTCAGTGGCAATGGATTCACGGCCAAGGATACAGGAGAGGCAGAAAATCAGCCACTATAGAGGTGATAAGGTGGGGCCAGTTCAAACTTGTCTCAGCCAAAGAGGTGTTTGGTTGCAGGAAGAGTCGGGATATGATGTGTTTTCTGGCCACTTCCTGAAAGAAGAGCTCCACGATTGTTTGAGGGCCGGATACTAAAAGTAAAAGTTAAAGGAACAGTGAGTAGAGACTCTGAAGCAGAGATCCTAGGTTTTCCACCCTGTCCTGTGCTCATCAGCCCTGATTAAGTCAGGGCAAACCAAAAGCACGTTCCACACTCCAACTTGTTGGTTTTGGATTTCTCCTGCCATCTGGTTAAGTCAGAGGGAGCAGCAGGAGATCAAAGTGCTCCATCCTCAGTGTTTATTAACCACAGCTCAATTAAAACACACAAAAAAGGGCTCTGCTCCCTCTCCACTGGTTATTCCCAGCCCAGCTGCAGCTTTCCATCACGACAAGGCTGAGGGAGTGCTGAGATGGCTGTTCCATTGCCTCCCTCCTCATTCCAGCATCCCAAAAATCCCCCTTACTGTTCCCAACGCCTCCCCCTGAGCTGACGCCTCCTGCCCTATGCTTCACATATTTTTCCCCAAAGAACAGTGGCCAAACAGGACTTTCCTCACGAGCCAGCCAAGAAATAACCCACGACACCGGCACACACAAAGGAGGTTTTCAACTTCCCTGACATTTCCAGCTGCCTCCTGCACCCAGACTCTCCATCAGGGAGAGATCGGGCTCTGAGGATCACCGGTGTCAGAAAGT
Organism: Cyanoderma ruficeps; assembly: GCA_008694505.1. Lineage (NCBI taxonomy): Eukaryota > Metazoa > Chordata > Aves > Passeriformes > Timaliidae > Cyanoderma > Cyanoderma ruficeps. The sequence continues at coordinate 54,718 of VZDJ01000246.1, forward strand.
GGAGGAAGCTCTTTCCCAGCTCACACGTGGCATTGCTGCCTGTTTGTCCCAGATTTCCCCAGCTCCCTCTGAAGTGTCTCAGCCTCCAAGTGCTGACTAGTCACAGCAGGCTCTTACCTGCATGTTTCCTTCCCATCCCTATTCACCTCCTCCCTCTGGAACCACTTCAAGGCCCACATTTCCCTAATTAAGCTGCCTTATGTTCTTCTAATAAAAAATTAACCCAGAAGTTACATCTTTGCAGCAAAATTTAAAAAATATGAACCAAATATCAGCTGCAATGTTTTAGGAGGTACTTCCACATTTTCAAACATGTTTTGAGCAAGTACTTATACATTTTCGTGCTTTCCTGAGCTGCTGCTCCTGGCTGCTGTAGGGTAAAGGCTGGAGAACAGGACAGGTTGGATGGAGCAGGTTGCTCTGAGACTCCAGCTAGTGGAAGGTGTCCCTCCCATGGCAGGGGGTGGAACTGGATGAGCTTTAAGGTCCTTCCAACCCAAACCATCCCAGGATTCTGTGACAGACCTGGTCTGAGCCACTACAGCCATTGTAAAGTACAGGAGGGGTAGGTTTGGCTGATGCTGCCAGGGTCAGAATAAAAAATCTCTGGCTGAGTGAGACATTCCCATCCTTCTCAGGCTGAGAGGAAAATCCAAGTTTAATGCTCCATGATCTTTTGCTGGTTCTTTTTTTTTCATGGACAGCCTGACAAACATCCCCACTTAAATCAGGGTCATTCAACCACACAGTCCATTAGCTCCCTGCATAAAGCACTTCCCTCAGGTGGCAGAGACAGGCTTAAATAACAGAAAGGGAGAGTTGATGATGCGTGGACACCTTACCCAGTTTGTGTGGTGTCAGAGCCGTGGTGTCTGCTAACTCCAACACTGAGAGATGCTGCAGATTAGATTCCCTAGGGAAAGAAAGGAGCCATCAGTGAAGAGACAACAAAACGCCTCCCGCTTTAATTGTGCTCATTGTTCAACTCCCACGGAGCACAGAACAGCGAGGCCTCGAAGGGCAGATTTAGCACAAGGCAGAGTCAGCTCAGAACATGGAAGGCAAAAAAACCCTCCCCAGTGCTCCTGAAGTGATACTCCCACAGCAACCGCCTGCTTTCCACACCAGGAAGGGCATTTCAGGTGGATTAAGGAGGAATCAAAGCTGGGCCAGGTAGAGACTTACAGCGTGTCCACAGGGACGTCGGAGGCCAGGCACTGGCTCGCCCACCGGATCAGGAAGTAGGACAGCAGCAGGGGAGAGGTGCGGTGCAGCAAATCCTGCTGGGACTGGAAGAGCTGTCCCCCTCCCAAAACCATCTGCAAGGAAAGCACAGGGCTTGGCACACTTGGAAGAACAGCAGGACGAGGGCAACCAGAGAGGTTTGTGTCAGGCCCAGCTCATCCCTTCTGCGAACACCAAGGTGTTCAACAGCCTGGCAGGAACTCAGCCCTCCAAGGGAACCAGCCGGACTCTTGTCCCACCTCTGGAATTGTTCAAGGTCAGACTGAAAAGTGCTTGGAGAAACCTGGCCTAGTGGAAAATGCCCCTGCCCATGTCAGGGGCTTGGAATTAAACAGTCTTTAAGGTCCCTTCCAACCCAAAGCATTCCAGGATTGTTGTTCCTGAGACTGAAATCATGACTGTGCTGCAGAGATCACCTCAGGATCTCCGTAAGCTCCAGCAAAGAGCACAAGTCACAGGGGATGAAACAATCTGAGCTTTTGAAGGACACAGGTACATCAAGGTGGGAAAGCAGCAGGTCGCATGCCTCATGGTCTGGGAGAGCCCAGCTCCAGAGGGCACCTTGCAATGCACCTTAAATGCTACCAGGACAACCTTATACAGGAAAAAGGGATTTATTTTCAACCAGGAAACTCCTGGCTATTTCTAAGTAAATACTATTGGTTTAAACAAGGCTGTCCTTGTCTGGGGACTTGTTCCACATCCTTGTGTCCATCCAAAGCAGCAGCACCTCACATGGCCTCAGACCTGATGGGACAGACCCAGACCAGTCCATCCCAACACTCTAAACACAGCTACCGTGGTGGGGGCCTGTTTGCTCTGGCTGGAGCAGCTTCCAAGGGGCTCAAACTGCAGCCTTGGAATGTGGTGCCAGAGAATGGAGCTGCCATCGGTGCTGGGAGAGGGAGGGGGGATAGCTGGGAGAGCTGCCGTATGTGCTGATTCACACAGGAGGCTGGAATCCATGCCCTCCTCCCACAAATACAGCTTGGCTTCCTGCTTCCTGGATGTTCGGGAGGAATAAAAGGAATCAGGCTGCTTTGCTTAGGAAGACAAAAGCAGCTGGAGAGAGCACGACTTGCCCAAGCCTCGGGCTATTCCAACAGCCTTGTGGGAAGAGACAGAGCTCCGCCCTGCACCACCAGCATTCCCAAGTCCCAGGAGCAGGGCAGTAGCGCCGGGGGCTGTACTCACGGGATCTCCGAGGCGCAGCAGGAGCTGCTGGAGGATGAGCAGGTCCCGGCAGAGGAGGAAGCGGACGGTGCAGATCTTGGCCACCCCCCCGCACACCACGTGCGCCGCGGTGCCGCTGCCGAACAGCTGGGACAGGTTCATGCGCAGCGCCAGGTGAGGAGCTGCGGGGAAAACCACCCAGGTGAGGCAGGAGCCACAAAGGCAGGGAAAATTCCCGGGATAAAGACACTTCCTAGTGTTTCCCAGAAGCTGGTGAAGAGCTTTCACCTCTTTCCATGTCAATATCTGTCTCGTAGTCCATCTCTCGGATGAGCAATCCAATGGCATGGATGGGGTTCCTGATCTCCTGCAGTTTGCTGTGGATATCCTCCATCACATTTTCCCTGCAAAATCAAAAAGATCTTCATCACCACGAAAGGCAACCTGAGCTTCCAACTGAAGAGGGCTCCCTTTACACTCCCTTCCAGTGAGGATCAGCATCTGATCAGCCTGGACATTCCTAACTGGAATCCTTGGCTAGCTTGTGAGTTTTATTACAGCGCCTGCAGCGACCAGACCAGTCTATTTATTCCACTCCCTCAGGCTACCAGGAAATAACAGCTAGATAACTGGCATTCCACAGGGAAATTTTGATTTCGGGTTAGCACAGGAACCACACAGGACGACAAGGTTTGACCAAGGCTCTGACTTCTCCCTGCTGTCTCCAGGCACTTCTTTCCACACCTAACAGGAATTTGTCCCTCTTCTGCTCTCTAGGTTGTGCATGGAAGACCCTGCTAATGACACCAAGCCATGGTGCCTATCCCTGGAAAAGTCTCCTGCAGCACAGGGCAAGGAGCCCACATATCTCAAATGCCCTTGGATGTCAAGCAAGGTCAGTTCTGGACAATCCCAGCTCAGCCACCCTGAGAAGCTTCTGGAAAACACATCTCCTTACGTGTCATTAGCTATCAAGTCCTCCAGGATCTGCTCTGCAGCCTTTTCTGGAGGCTGGAGGCGGGAGCAAGCCATTTCCATGATGAATGCCATTTCCATGGAAATTGATTCTCCGATCAGGCGAAGGCACTGGACAAGACAGACAACATCACGAGACATCTCCAAATCTGCAATGAAAGAATCTAACTGTGTATTTTCCAAGAGATTTCCAAGGGAAGGTGGGAAGACCATGCAAAAGCCAGTTAGCTCAGCTCCTATCACCAGTAACACCAGACTGATCCCAGCTCCCTGCACCAAACCTTCCCCAATAACAATGAGGCTAAATTTAAGCTCAGGACTTGACAAGGGAAAGACTTGGGCTTTACTATTCGGAAAATAAAAAAGTGATGCAACAACAAAAAAATGAAATTCCCTCCAAGGGATCTTTTCCAGCCACAGGTTGAAAGAAAATAATTAGTGCAAAAAAATATATCCTGGAAAAAACAGCTCAGCTTGGCTCTGCAATCCTTTATGGGTGAGATTTTAAATTAAATCCCATTTTTTTGAGACTGTGACTCTTTAAAACAGCCAGGGCAGGAACTGCTGGGGCTCCCAAACCCAGCCCAGGCCTCCAGCTTTCCTTCCCTCTGCTCCACAAAAAGCTCAACCAAACAGATGACGATCCTGCTCTATAAAAATACATAAAAATCACTCAAGCATGAAAGTGGAGCTTAGGTAACATTTTCCATTGCCTTTTTCTTAGTGAAACAGCATTCCAGGGCCAGCAAAGCAGAGAGGGCACTGTGGTGACAACATTAATGACATGTTTTCCATACTCTGGCTTTCACTTCCCGGAGACAAGGAACAGCATGGCCCCTCTCCACGGCCAATGAGAAAACATCTCATAAATCCTGGAATGGTTTGGGTTGCAATGGACCTTAGAGCCCATCCAGTCCCAGCCCCTGCCATGGGCAGAGACACCTTCCACTATCCCAGGTTGCTCCAAACCCTGTCCAACCTGGCACTGGACACTTCCAAGGATGGGACTGCCACAGCTTCCCCGGGCACCTGTGCCAGGGCGTCCCCACCCTCACAAGGAAGAATTTCATCCAACCCAAACAATTCCATGATTCTGTTGGCAGCCTTGACACTATTTTCTAATGGCTGGTGATGGCAAGTTTCACAAAATAAGTATCCCTGCAAAGCCAAAATAAAACCATCTCCATGCAACTGTGGATCAGAAGCTCTTCAAGGGATCTCTGTGGGAGAAAATCCATGCATTCTCACCATCAAAGATGGCAGCGTCATCCTCGGTCAGGAGGTGCTCGTTGGAGAGGAGATAGAGATGATCAACCAAGGAGCATGGCACAAGGAAGGACATGGAGCCCTGAAAGGTGAGGAGAAAGTCCTTGAGCTTTCCAAATCCTCTGGAGAAACTCGGTCAGGGAATCTTACCACCACCCAGACTCACCTTCTTTAGCAGGCATACCATGCTGGTGTAGGGGTTTAGGTGTAAGGCCAGGGGCCGGGAAAGAGCTTCCTGGTACTGCAGGCAGCAGGCATAGAACTTAGACCAGAATTCCACCTGTAGCTGCCAAAACTCCTCTGGGGAGCACTCGTATTCCGTCACACTGCCCTGGAACTGGTGGGGGCAAAACAAGGCCATCAGGAATAGCAGAGTGAAATAAGAACAGTATAAAACAAGGGAAATTCAGACCCAAAAAGAACATAGGGATCTCTCAGGTAGGTCCCCAAATAATTGTTATTTGGATTATATGGAAGATAAATCCCTCTATTTTGGATTCTCTTCCAAAATGATGAGCAACCACTGTGCAGGGTGGTGGGTTGGGCACCGTGTGATGGGTGACCAAATGCACGCAGGTAGCAGAGACAGAACAACCAGAATTCCAAAAACCCCAGAGGGAAAGGAAATCCCAGGCAGGAAGGATAAAGACTCGTACTTTTAAAAAATTTACATCATTTTCTTCAGAGAAATAAAGGACAAACAGAGGTGTGGGGTCACTTGGCACCTAAAACATCATGACACCATGTACAACACGATATCCTGGAAGGAAAATCCACCTCACCTCGTTTTCCACGGCTAAGGTGACCTCTTTCCTTAATTCATCCCACGTCAGATCCATGTGCCTCTCAGTTCCTTGAGAAAAGATCTGCAAAGCAGCACAGGAAACTTGGATTCTAAGGCAAAATAAAAGTCTCACAAAGGGTTCAGGCAGCATTGAGTGAGGTAAAGCAGGACAAAAGCATCAGCCAGCACTCTGTGGGATGGAAGTGCTAAAAGAAAGGGCTGGATGCTAAATTTGGGATACATGGATGTGTGGCAGTGTGCAGCCACCACACCTCAAGGGTTTTAAAATCCACTATGATGTGGCACTTGGGGACATGGGTAAGTGGTGGTCACGGCAGTGCTGGAGGGAACCTTCAGATTCCACCATCTCAAAGAGCTTTTCTGACCTTAGTAATTCCATGATTCCATGACATATCCTGACTAACAGCACCACAATGGGATGCTGAGTTCCCACTCTCCTGGCTAAATCAGCAGAATGAAAAACAAGTTCAGCAACTTGCTGTGCTATCCAAGGAGAAAAAACCCAATTCTCTGTATTCCAGGTTCCACCTCCAGCTGTGGGCACACAGTGGCTGCAGTGCAGCCCAGCAGCCACAAACTCGCTCTAGGGACTCCCCATGAAAACATTCCTTGGCAAGAGCTCCAAGGAATCCTGCTGCCTCACATCTAAGGGACCAGGAAGAAGACAAACAGAGAGCATCCCAAATTCCCTCTCACTTACCTGCAAAGCCTTCTGGATAGCTGCATTACTGAACCGGCCCGGCATGAAGAGATATTCCAAGTAAATTTCCTGCAATAAGATCATGACTTAAAGAAGCTCGAGGATGAGGAGAACATTTAAGCTGCTGTTTCTGGTCTTTCCTCCCGTTCTTAAGGTCATCCCCCAGATCTGTGTTTCTGTCCACACCCTGCTCCAACCTGGCATCAAAAATCGCTTCCTGCACACTCCTGACTTTGTTTATTCCCATTTTCTCTCCTGAGTGACCTCGTTATTTTTTGGTGTTGCTCTACAGCTGGCTCACCCTGGGGTCCTGATCCTGTCGGACTGTCACCTCCTCCTCAGGGAGTGGTTGCACAAACACCTGGTTCCACTGGCCTGCAACATTCCTGGAAGGAAACAAACCTGGAATCAGCTTGGCATCCACCTGAACCAAACCTATGGCTTTCATCAGCAAAAACAGCCATCTGGGTGTGGAAACAGAAGGTTTTGTGCAGTGGAAACAGACAGATTTTGGGAGGAGAAGTTAACTGTGGCATTCCTAGCCATAAACTGGTGGAACAGATAGGAATCCTTCATTTAAATCAACATTCTCCCCATCCCACAGGCTCACAAGCAACTCTCAGACTGACCAGTAGCTTCTTCTAGAATTTGCACATCCACAGAATTTTTCATCCACTGTTCAACTCCCTGGTTCTGCACCAACCCACCCTCTCAGCTATATATTCAGAGATGATCCTATCCCATCACCATCTCCCCAAAACATGTTTTTTCCTGGAAGGGACCATCTGGCTGTTTCGAAGGAGCTGTGGGGATGCACAACGCTCCCTCTGCCATGTTCAGGCTCCACTTTCAGCAATCCTGCTGCCTGGGTTTTTACATTTTCCATGTTCTGGAAGCTTGAGTATAAATCTCTAAGTTGAGGAGCCCTGTCAGGGTTTTCTTCCAATTATCCCAGTGACCCATGCCCAAAACTCACTGCTCAAAATTGATGTATTTCACAACAGTTTGGTTCTCCTCGTTGTGCCACAGTGCCCAGATCTCGGCTGAGGTTAAGGCAAAGTCAACCAGAGTCTCCTAGGAAAGAGGGAAACAGGCAATTTCCTTTTTTATCCCCAAATTAGAGTGCAGCAGAGAAAGGTGGGTATTTAACAACAGCAAAACATTCCCCTGTGGAATTTAACAGGCTTTGGGAATTGTTCAGCCTGGAAAAGAGAAGGCTTTGGGGTGAACTGACTGCCCCTTCCAGTACCTGAAGGAAACCCCCAAGAAAGATGGAGAGGGACTCGGGACAAGGGCTTGGAGTGACGGGACAAGGGGGAATGGCTCTAAACTGAAAAAGAGGAGATTCAGATGGGATACTGGGAAGCAATTGTTCCCTGTGAGGGTGCTGAGGTTGCCCAGAGAAGCTGTGGCTGCCCAATCCCTGAAAGTGTCTAAGGCCAGGTTGGACGGGGCTTGGAGCAACCTGGGATAGTGGAAGGTGTCTCTGCCCATGACAGGAGGTTGGAACAAGCTGAACTTTAAGAGGTTCCTCCCAACCCAACCATTCCATGTCTCCATGATTTAAATCCCAATCCTGGCCTCCTGGGGACCACGCCCAGCTCTCACCTGTGAGGAGAACAGGGAGGAGATGTGGTCAAGGCTGTAGCGGTTGCTCTCAGTGCTCACCAGCTGGAAGACACAAAACTACAAACACAACTCATAAATCATTTCCTGAAGGACTAAACCAACGCATCTCAGGGAATCTCATCACTCCATCTCCCTGCCTGGTGCTAGGGGTAACAGAACACAGAGGACAACAGGAGTGAGCTGAGCACACCACTGCACCCTCTGCACAAACATCCTGGCTCCACCCTTCTCCCCAAGGACACTCATCCTTGCCTGGACCTGAAGGACTCACAGGTCTTTCCAAACACTAAACCTGAAAAACTGAGACCACCACACCCGGCACAGCCAGTTTCCAAAAGATTTGGGAAAAGAAGGAGACTTAAGGTGGGAAAGCCCCAGTTCCTCAGCTGCAGGCCTAGCTCTCCGTGTTCTTCCCAGAGCACAGCACAGCACTCCTGGGACAGCAGCACTCATATTACACACTCTTGTTCTGTGTGGGAATTCCCTGGAGACAGGGATAAGCTGTCCAACAGATGAGCCTGGTTTGTGCCATCATTCCCCTCCTGCTAAATTTATCATTCTCCACAAAAAGTTCTCCCCAAGTTGCAGAAGCATCCACACACTCCCAGGAGCCTGGAGTAAACACACCATCAGCATTTCCACGCTTTTAGCTCCTTTTGGACCTTTCCTTTTCCCACGGCACATCCACGCTTTCGGAGCAGGAGGTAAACAAGTGAACTGGCCCTCACAGATCAGCTTAGTCACACAGGGAATTCTACTCCCAGGGCTCGGGCACACATATCCCGCAACGTTGCAAGGGGAAAAACGTTTGTTTAGAAAGCACTGATCCCTCCAGAGGGTCACACGTGAAACTTTGCCCTACTCCTTGCGTTCCAAACCCAAGTCCTAGGGGAATGACTCCCTGTTCCGCAGCCTGAAGAGGCCGTGGCTCCATACCTGCCCTCGCTTGGGAGCATGCATGTAGACTCCCAGGTAGAGGCCCAGGGACTGGGAGAAGGCCAGGCGCAGGCGGTGCCCGGTGCCGGCCGCCAGCCGCAGGTCCCTGCTGACTGGCATGAATTCCAGCAGATCCGCCACCATCAGGCACATCTGATCCTGCAAACAGCAAAAGTATCAGCAGGGCAGCTCAGGAAACACCCTGGATTGGGAAACTGCTTGTCTCCCTCCTCTTCTTGCCCTTCCAGACAACATCTGCCCAGAATTTTCCACAACAGATGTTTATTAAAGCTCCATACGTCTACCTGAACCACTCCTTGACTTATCCCAGCTCACCTGGGCCCCCTTCCCACCAATCCCACGGGCTGCCAGAGCCCAGGCATGTAGGATAAAGCTTCCCCTCCCTCCCACGGCACATTCCAGTGCCACTGAGCCGTGAAAGCACCGTGCTGCTCCATTAGCTCCGGCACTCAATATCTGGAGCAAGAGGCTTTTATTAACTTCTTGTTGACAAAGACACTTTCATTACTGCTGAAAGCAGGAGAAAATCCATTTGGGATGGCTCCTTGGGCCTCAAAGCACTCCTGCCTGCCTTCCCAAACGCTCCAGTAGGTCTGGAAACAAACCTCATCCCAGGAATGAAGCTGGGCAGGAAACCCTTCACTTCACAGACACTGCTACAAACACACACTATGACTGTTCTCACGTATTGTCCCAAATCCCAGCGTGGAGAAGCCACAGCCACAATTTAATGGGAGACAGACCCATGCCAAGCACTCACCCATGACTCCCTGGGCTTCATTTTGCTTCCCCAAACCCAGGTTCTGCTCACCTTGTAGGACCACATCCGGAGCTTATGGTCTTGGCAGAGGGCGAAGAGGAAGGCGTCGTGATCCAGGCAGTGCACGGAGAGGCTGACGGGCACATCTGAGGGGCCGCCATCGCCTCTGGAAAACCAGACGTCACATCATCAACACCTTCAAAGAAAGTTCTCCATCCCTGGAAGTGTCCAAACCCATCCTGGACACTTGGCTAGTGGAAGGTGTCCCTGCCCTAGGCACGGGGTGCGACTGAGTGAGCTTTAAGGCCCCTTCCAACTCAAACCATTCCAGGATTTCATGATTCTAAAATCACAGCAGGCACACAGATCCAAGGCAGTGGGGTGCCACCATCATGCTTAAATCCAAATAAACCAGTGGGTGAGACCAGGAGAAAGGAATGTTTCAGCATTCAAAGCAGAGGATCATATCACATCAGTGTCACCCAGTTCTTCACTTGCTTTGGCGGAACTGAAGCACATTCCCACTTCCCTGTCCCCAGCCTGGTACTTGCAGAACACAGGTGAAGGATCCAGAGGGAGAAAAGGATCCAAGCAGCCCCCAGCATGTATCCTGCCAGCCCCCAGGCAACAACCCCTGATGGTCAAAGTCACTCAGGGCATCAAGGGACTCATTCCCACTTCCAAGAAAAAGGCCCTAGGATTCAGCTATGCACTCTAAGCCACCCTAACAATCCCAACCCACCGCGGAGCATCCATGTGATCCCCACGTAACCTCTCTGCTCGTCAGGAACGCGCCTGGCTCCTCAGCACCAGGGCACAGTAATCCCTAATCCATGCTGGCTGCGAGCCACATCCTGGGCAAATCCTTAGAGGCCAATTACTAGAGAACATATTCAGATACATGGAATCAGCAGGACCCTGCTAATCCAGCATTCCACTCCCAACTTCCGTTTTCTGACAGGGCCTGTGACCGCGTTAACTTTTTTTGGGTGGGGTATTTATAGGTGCCTGTGTGACTCCAGCCAAAAATTCCAGGTGAGGGGATTCAAAAGCCAAAATTAGCTCTGTTTATCCATCTCCAGGCACTCACCTGATGGCGGTTGGCATCCAGCCCGTGAGGAAACGCTGCACCACCGAGCTCTGCTTCAATTCCACGACAGAAACGCTTCCTGCAAAAACAAAAGGAAAATCAAAACTGAAGATTAAACAAAATTCCAAGACAGGAGAGGAGTTGTAGTGTCCAATCCTTACCTGGAGCATCAGGAGGAGGCAGCTTAAGGACAAAGATCCCTCCTGAGGCAGAGGGGAGGGCAAAGAGAGCCTCCCCCTCGCTGCTCAGCCAGGCTGCAGAGGCCACGGAGTTGGGAGCCAGCCCCGGCACGCTGGGAATCACGTAGTAACTGGAGGGATCCCTGATGTGGATCTTGCTGATATCGGTAAACACAGACTGCACTTGGCTCTCCGTTATCAGCTCCTGAGGAGAAACAGGAGAAAACAGCCTCAGGTTGTGCCAGCAGAGGTTTTGGTTGGATATCAGGGAAAATTCCTTCATGGAAGGGGTTAGCAGGCATTGGAATAGACTCCAGTGGTGGAGTTCCCATCCTGTGTGGATGTGGTGCTCAGGGACATGGGTGGCCTTAGCAATGCTGGGGAATTGGCTGGACTCCATGATCCTGGAGGATTCCATAAAACATCAAATCCTGAGGACACATATGTAAGGCACAGGAAAAAAGCCACCAGACACTGATGGAATGGCAACTGTCTCCTTGATAAAAAGGATTTATCCAGTAAAAAAATCTCTGGGATAGCTCAGAGAAAACTGTTGGTGACACATCCCAGGAAGAGCAGCTCTGCCACAGCACAAGGAAAGCTATTCCCTTGGGAAAGCTCTCCAGAGCTCTAAAATCAGGAGAGAAGCTCTCCAAGAGGGGAGAGGATCCTGGTAAGAAGCAGGCACAAGAGGAAGTCAGAGCGAATGAGGAGAGTCATGGAATCCTGCAATGTTTCAGCCAAAAGAGACCTTAAAAACCATCCACTTCCAACCCACATCCATGGAAAGATGGCAAATGTGATATAAACCCTGCCTAGGATCCACCTGCCACATGAAATATAGATTCCAACCCAGACAAAACCAGCCTAGAGCCTTTCCAGCTGAGGAAAAAAAAAGACAATCCAACCAGGAAGGGCTCTGGAAAAGCCAAGGCTCATTCCCAGCAGCAGCAACTCCATTGTCACCACAGTCCACATGACACAAGCTGAACACCCAGGCAGTTCCTGAGCAAAACACGGCTAAATTCCTCAAACTTCCACTTTCCTTCTTGTTCCCGATGTCTTTCGGGCCATCTGCCCCTTCCCAAGCCCTCCCTGTGGTAACGGGATCGCCTGCCCCGGCCCCCGGCGGCATTCCCGGCACTCACGCTACGGTAGAGGCGGGCGGGGTGCGGGAGCAGCAGCCGATGCACCGTCTGCGCCGTGAGCAGCAGCACCACCAGGTGACTCTGCACCTCGCACAGGTGGACCCCGCCCGGCAGGAACGGGCAGCCCTGGATCCGCAGCCGCACGGCGTTGTTCAGCAGGTTCACGTCCAGGGACTCCTCCACCAGCTCCACCGTGTCCCCCGACGTGCTCCTGGGGGAACAGGGAGACAGACGTGAGGATGATCTGAGGGGCAGGAGGATCTCAGAAGGCTGAGAAGGGAGAGGTGTGGATGACGAGGGTCTAAGCGAGGCGGACAGGGGCGTGCACTCACCATCGCACCCAGCGATTCCTGGTGGCGGCCCCGAGCTGCGCGCTCTCTTGGTAGCAGAAGCCCCCGGCGCTGTCGCTGTAGCGCCCGGCGGGGAGCGGGGCGATGCCGGGGGGCATAAACAGCAGCTCCTGTGGGGGTCGCGGCGGGGCCCGGCCGGCCGCGCTCAGCTCGAGGCAGCTCCGCGCCGCCAGAGCCGCCGCCATCTTGGGCCGCGGCGTTCCCGCCTCGGCCGCGCGGGGCACGACGGGAAGGGGAGGGAGCGGGCGTCCCCTGGCGGGCGGGAGGACGGGGGCAAGAGGGGGCGGGGCGCCCCCTGGCGGGCGGGAGGACAGGGGGCAAGAGCGAGAGGAAGGGAGGGGAGCGGAGGGCGAGGGGCGGGAGGGTGGGGAGAGGGGTCTGGGATGGAGATGGGGGAAGGGGACTGTGGGGAGGGGCTACAGGGAGGGGAAGAGGAAGGGCTACAGGGAGAGTGGATATGGGGAGAAGGTGAAGGGGATTTGGGGAAAGGGTTTGAGGAGGGTCAATGAAACTTGGGGCAGGACATTGGGGGACAGGACAGGAGGTCTGGTTTAGTGGGGTCATGTGCCCGCAGTAGCACCCACCTTGCCAGCTCCCGACACCCACCTGTGCCCATACCTCATCCCAGCAAAGCAGCACAGCCACCTTCATGGACATGCCCAGTACACTGGACCCAGCCACTGGCAGAGCACATGTTCCCATACTGGTGAGGGCAGTGGGGACCCCACCATCCCATGGATGCCACACGTTCCCCACAATACCACACAGTGCCAGTGCCAGTGCTGGCCCTGGCCAGGCTCCCGCTCTGCTCGGAACAATCTGGCCTTTGAGCAGGATCCAGTGCCGGTGGCACGAGGCGCCTGCCTGTAGAATGGGCCCATTCTGGTGGCAGGTGCCATGAGGGGCGGGGGCTCCAGCTGGCCCCCAGCTTTATCGGGGGGGGGGTTGAAGCCCCCTGTGTTGGGGGGGACTGGCACACAGCTGGATTTGGGAGCTCAAGTGTCATGGCAGTGCCAGGGTCGTGCACCAATCATGGAAGGGGCTGAGATGGGATGGAGGGGCACTGGGACCCGGCCCCACTCGCGAGCACTCACCCCACCTTGGCACTGACGGGTGCCCTGCATTCACCCCGTGGCTGGTGGCAATGGGTGTCTCTGTTCCTGTCTATGTTCCCCCGGGCAGGAATGGGGGGTGTCCATGGCAAGGGCTGGGACCCCTCCGGGTGCCCACGTTCCCTGGAAAGGGATCCCACGGGTGACCCGGTGGCTGCAGGCTCCCGCCCGCCACGCTCGGTGCACCCCGGGACAGAATCAGGAATATCCTGGGACAGGATCAGGACAGTCCCGGGACCGTCTCGGGACTGTGCCGGACAGTACCGGGATCACGCCAGAAGCACGCCTAGTTCTGTACCGGAACAGTACCAGGACCATGCCAGGACGGTGCCGGAACAGTACCTGAACCATACCTGGACTGTGCCGGGACCGTGTCAGGACTGTACCAAGACTGTACCGGAACCATGCCCGGACCGGGACCGAGACCGGGACAGTACCGGACCGTGCTCGGCGGTCACGCCCGGGCCCGTAGCGGTACTGTCCCGCTCCCATTCCCGGGAGTCCCCGTTCCCGGGGCCGGGCGGGGCGGCCACTGTCCCCGCCCCGGGGCGCTCCCGCCGCTTCCTGCGGGCACGGCCGGGACGGGGCGGGTCGGGGCGGCGGTGGTAGCGGAGCGCGGTGAGTCCGGCCCGGGCGGGAGCGGGGCACGGCCGGGGGTCCACAGGCGGGGAGCCGGGGGTCCCCGCCGGGCGGGAAGGGGCGGTCCCGAGGGTCCCCGGCAGCGAGGGTCTCCCGGTGGGGTAATATCCGGGGGTCCCGGTGCTACAGGAGCCATTGCATCCCCGTGAAGCGGGAGCCGAGGGTCCCGGTGGAGTGGGAGTAGTTGCATCCCAGTGGAGCGGAATCCCTGGGTCCCGATGGGGCGGGAGCCGTTGCATTCCCGCGCGGCAGGATCTGTGGGTCCCGGTGGAGCAGGATCCGTGGGTCCTGGTGGGGCAGGAGCCGTTGCATCCCGGTGGAGCAGGATCCACGGGCCCTGGTTAGGCAGGATTCGTGAGTCCTGGGATGCCGGAGTGAGGCAGGAGCTGGGGGTCCCCACGAAGTGGGAGTTGGGGATACTGGGGTCCCCGAGGGGCGGGGGACAGCAGGACATTGGGGTACTGGGAGACCCTCGGGACAGGCACCCAGAGAAATTGGGGTGGTCCTCAGGCCGAGCCCGGGGTGCAGGACAGGTTGTGGCACGTGGGGTGACCCTGGACAGGGGTCCCAGTGGGACGTGGGGGTGTCCTGCACCCCTTCTTCGGGATTAGGCAGCGCGACGCCATGGGCGCCGGGCACTAAGAGGCTTTGTCAGCCCCGCGGGTCGGTGCCGCCTTGTCCCGGGAATGCCGTGACACGGGGACCCCCGTGGTGCCGAGCCCCCCGAGTCCCCGCGGGCGGGAGCGCCCAGCCGGTGCCCGCCGGGCAGCGGCGGTGCCAGCCGGGGCCGGGAGCGACGGCCGCGGCAGCTGCGCCGGAGCCGGCGGCGACCTCGCCGCTCCCAAGGCCGCTGGGATTCTGGAAAATGCCTGGAAATGGTGAACCGCCTGCCCTTATATGGCTCCGGCGGGCTGGCGCGCCGCGGCCCCACTCCCGGCGTGCTGTGCCGTGCTGTGCCGGGATCCTGGGAAAACGCCGTGGGCTGTGCCTGGCGCCCCAACTCCCGCGCTGGAATGTGCAACGGGGCCGGAGATCCCACGGCGGGGAGAAAATCCCACCTCACTCCCGCCGGCCCCGGCCGCTCGGCACAACAAACCCGGCCCCTGCCTCAGTTTCCCCCGCCGGGGACTTTTGGGGACCCACCAGAGCCCCCTGTTCGGCGCTCCAGGGGGATCGCCCGTCCTCTGTGGCGGGGTTGGGGACGGTCGGAGGCGTGAAGGTCAGAGCTAATCCCACCCGGGGCAGGCGGCAGCGGGAGGGCTCTGGGCGGCCGCCTGCCCACCGAGGTGATACTGGGGGGGTAAGAGGATCAACCCCCCCGATCACCGGGGCGGGATGACGGTGGCCGATGGGCCGAGGCGAGTGGCTGCAGTGCCGGTGACGTGGGACCGGTGCCGTAATCCCGGTGCTCTGAGCGGATTAGGATGGCTGGGGATGGCCTTCGGGGACGAGCTGCGGTAGCCACAAATCCCCAGGTGTTAGGTGGGGGAGCCCCAGTGCCACCTGGGGGTCTTCTCTTGTCCCCCTGGCAGGATGAGATAGGGGTCGGACGCAGCTGGGGAGGGATGCTCGGGGTCTACAGTCTCTGGTATCACCAGCTGGGTGCCCACCCCGGGGTCGGGGTGACCCTGGGACCGGGTGCCCCATGCCTGTAGGGGTGAGGAATTTGGGGGCTGGGGGAGCTGCTCCCCAAATCACCCAGATCCGGGTGCCCAGGAGGTGCCCCGTGGCAGGGTTGGATGTGCCAGTACCCAGGGTCCTGAGCTGTTGGCTGGGGACATGGGTCCGAACCCCACTTAGGAGGCACCATGGTGGTGTTTTGGGGGGCTCCTGCTGTGCTCGAGGAAGCCCCAGAGGGCGGTGGCAGCATGGCGGCCACGCTGCACGGTGGGTGTGGGGAAGCTCCGGCGGGAACCGGCCTGACCGGTTGGGTGCCGGCACCAGGGGGTGCCGGGGGGCTCGGGCAGTCACGCCGCCGGCACAGCACGTGGCACAGCTCAAGGTCACTGTCCCCAGGGCCACCCACCTCGGTGACCGGGCTCAGTGGCCTCGACACTCCCACACGCTTTGCCACTGGCCGCTGTTTTCTGGGTCCCAACCGTGTTTGTGGCACTGAGCAGTTTTCGGTGGCACGGGAGGATCCCGGTGGCACCGGTGGTCCGGAAGGGCGAGCCGGCGCTGAGCTCACCTGGAAAGTGTCCCGCGGGTGCGGCAGTGACGCATGGCCCCGGTGGGTGGGGGCAGAGGCGCTCGCCCCACCTGGTCCCAGCACGGTCCCTGGGTCTGGGATGAAGAGAAGGGCTGAATTCCCAAGTCTCAGCATTGGTGGGCTGTGACTCTGTTGTGCTGTACCCAGGGATTTTGGGGGTTGGTGCATGCTAGCACTTCTTGGCATAGAGGGTTTGGCTATCAGGACTCATCATCAGGGTGACCCCCCTTGGTGCCACACACCACCCTTATTTGGGGGTTCTCCGCACCCCCTAACCTGCCATTCTCCCCCCAGAGCCACCCTGTGCCCCACTGGTGCCAGGGGATGCCGGGATGCCGGTTCCCGCGTGCCCACAGCGCCCTGCCCTGAGCCTGGAGCCCGGCTGTGCCATGGAGGATCCACCTGGCACCAGGACCGAGGCGTGGGCCGAGGGGCTCCATAACGCCAACAACAATGCGTCCCCGGGGGGGTGGCCAGGTGCCCGCGGTGGGCACCCCCTGGCAGCTTTCGGGAGCCCCGGGGCCAAGCCCAGCTACCTGGACCGCGTGGTGCAGGAGATCGTGGAGTCAGAGCGCACCTACGCCCGTGACCTGCGCAGCATCGTGGAGGTGGGTGCCGGGGGACACTTGGGGGCACACCCCTTAGACACGGTTTGGGGTCTAGGGGTGCAATGGTGCCACCGTGGGTGCCTGGCAGGGTTACCTGGGCAAGATCATCGACGCGGAGGAGCCGGTGCTGCGGCCAGAGCAGGTCAGCGCGCTCTTCGGGAACATTGAGGACATCTACGAGCTCAGCAGGTGGGGGAGCAGGTGCCACTGGGAGGTGACAGGAGTGCGACCCTGTCCCACGAGTGTGTGGGGAGCTGTGGTCACCCTGTCCTCTCTGTGCCCCCCCAGCACCCTCCTGCAAAACCTGGAGAGCTGCGCCAATGACCCAGTGGCTGTGGCTGTGTGCTTCGTCACCCGGGTAAGGGCCAGCAAAGTTGGAGGGGCACAGGGAGCACTGTGGGGACACCATGGGGGCACGTGGTCACACCAGGCTCTCACTGTGTTCCCCTTACCTGCAGAGCCAGGAATTTGCCATCTACACCCAATACTGCAACAACTACCCCAGGTGGGTAGAGGCCGCAGCTGGGTGAGCAGGGAGGTGGGCAGGGGGCACAGGGGTGGGCAAGGCTGGGCCGGGATCTGAGCCCCCTCCCTGCCTGCAGCTCGGTGGCGGCACTGACTGAGTGCATGAGGAGCAAGGTCCAGGCACGGTTCCTGCGGGAATGCCAGGAGCGGCTGCGCCACGCACTGCCCCTCGGGGCCTACCTGCTTAAGCCTGTCCAGAGGATCCTCAAGTACCACCTGCTGCTCCAGGTGAGTGCCTGGTGCCTGGCACGGCACGGTGTGGGCACCTGCTGTGGTACGGGCGCCTGGCACAGCCTGGGGTGACACAGGGAGGGGCTGTGGGCATCTGGCCTACCCTGGGTACCAGAGGTGGCACAGGGACATGGCTTGGGTGCCTGGAGCAGCCCAGGCACCTGGCATGGCACATTCCCATATCCTGATGCCACATGCTGTGCCCAGGAGATCGCCAGGCACTTCGAGCACAAGGCGGGGGAGGACTACGAGCTGGTGCTGGAGGCCATCGACACCATGACCTGTGTGGCCTGGTACATCAATGACATGAAGCGCAAGCACGAGCACGCCATCCGCCAGCAGGTGGGCACCGGGGACACACCACAGGGACGGTGGGTGGCACCAGGTGACACAAGATGGGCACCGTGGCAGGCGTGCTGACACCCCTGTCTCCGTGTCCATGCAGGAGATCCAGTCGCTGCTGCTGGGCTGGAAGGGGCCAGACCTGACAAGCTACGGGGAGCTGGTGCTGGAGGGCACGTTTCGGGCACAGCGGGTGCGCCACGACCGTGCCCTCTTCCTCTTTGACAAGGCCCTGCTCATCACCAAGCGCCGTGGTGACCACTACGTCTACAAGAGCCACATCCCGGTGCGAGATAAGGACAGGAGACTCTGAGGGTGACGGGTGGGAAGCCCACTGGGTGCCAGGGACTCCCGTGGATGGAGGAACAGGGTGGGTGCCAGGAACTCCAGTGGGTGCTGGGGTTGGGGGAACTGGGGAATGCTGGGAATGGGGGAACCCAGTGGGTGCCAGAGACCCCAGTGTGTGCTGGGGTGGGAAGTTCCAGGGATGCTGATGCCTCTCCTGGCAGTGTTCCTCACTGATGCTGATTGAGAGCACGCGGGACTCACTGTGCTTCAGCCTGGCACACTACAAGCACGGCAAGCAGCAGCACAGCCTGCAGGTAGGGGGGCCTGCAGCAGAGGGCACCCTGGGGAACCCCTGGGACCCCCTGCCCAACCCCACTGCCCTCCCTGTGCCCCACAGGCCAAGAGCGTGGAGGAGAAGCGCGTGTGGACTCACCACATCAAGCGGCTCATCCTGGAGAACCACCATGCCACCATCCCCCAAAAGGTGAGGGTGGTGGGGTGGGCACCACAGTGACATCAGGGACCTCATGGCACAGTGAGGGGGGGGCAGCTGTGCCCCAGCTTTGCCCCATTTCTCTCCATCCTTCCTCCACCCAGGCTAAGGAAGCCATCCTGGAGATGGACCTATTCTGTAAGTGCCACCAGTGCCCTACCATTCCCTCTCTGCCTTACTCTGTCCCCCCCATTTTCCCTGGTGTCACTCCATGTCCCCACAGATCCCCCACGCCTACCCCGCTGGAGCCCCGAGCGCCTGAAAAAGAGTTGGTCCTGCCAGCCCCTGGCTGACGCTGCCACCGAGCCACTCCAGGGACGCCGGCAGTCTGGTGAGAGCCACATGTCACCAGGGTTCCTGCCTGTCCCATGTGTTCCCAGCATGCCACCCCACCGTCACCCCTTCACCAGGGCCAAGCTGTGGCTGGGTGACACCAATGCCCATAGGGAGGGTGGCACTGAGTGCTGATGGTGCCCCTGTCCCTGTTCCCACAGAGCCCTTCCAGCACCAGGGGCACACGGAGACGCTGCTGGAGCGGCTGCAGGGACACGGGGGGCACAGGCAGTCGGGTGTGGACAGTGGACGGGATCAGGAGGCTCGGGGTGCTGATGAGCTGGGGGACACGGGGGTGATGCCACTGTCACCTCCCCTCCCCCCAGAGCCCACCAAGCACAACCTGTGGCACCTGGGTGAGCAAGGTGAGCCGGCATGACCGCGGCACCGGTGTGGCAGGTGGATGGGTGACTGGGGCCTATGGGGGAAATTTTGGGTGCTCCCTCCACTAATCTCTGTTTTTCTCTATCCCGGGTGGCAGGCCTGAAGGTAAGACCGGGTGAGGTAGGTTGGGGTGCCCAGTGCCTCCAGCCTTGGCTTGGGGTGCTGAGCCCGGTGCTCACCCCCACACAGAACACTGGCAACGATGGGTCGCTCCTGGAAGTGGGGGAGCCACCCCAGCACCCCAGAGCCTGGGCAGTGCCTGAGGGCATGATGGCAGAGGAAGAGGAGGAGGAGGAGGAGGAAGAGGAGGCTTTGGGCAAGGACTGCCAGGAGGACCTTCCAGGGGCCGGGGATCTGCCGTTGGAGCCTCAGGAGGAGCAGGTACCTGCACCAGCCCTTCAAACCACAGGGAGGGCATACAGAGCACCCCCAATCGCTTCTGGGGCACTCCCACATCACTCCTGGCATACCCCACATCACCACTGGGATGTCCCACATCACTCCAGGGTGCCCCCATGTTGATCCCAGTGCCCCCTCCCAGGGCCCCATGGCTTGGCTGGGATGTATCCTGCCCAAAGCACTTGGGTGACCCCCCAGCTCATGATTCTCCACATTTATCTTGCCCAGGCTGGGGGACACCCATGGGTGCCAGAGGGACCCAAGCGGCCGAGCAGCTGGGGGCCGGGGAGCTGTGAGAAGGTCAGTGCAACCCCCCGGCCCTCACTCAGGGCTGCCGAGGGACCCAGCACCCACCACCCTAACAGCAGTGCTGGGGAGCACCCCAAGGTCCCCAAATCCCCATCCCTGGTGGGGACCTTGGCGCTGCCCAGTGTGGACAGGGAACCGGAGCGCGCTGTGGAGGATTTGCAGGTGCTGAGCAGCGAGGAGGAAGAGGAGGAGGAGGAGGAAGAGGGGGAAGGACCCGCCAGCATCCTGCCGCCCTCAGTGCTGGACCAGGCCAGTGTCATCGCAGAGCGGTTCGGTGGCGGCAGCAGCTTGTCCAGAAGGAGCAGCCTGGCGCTGGAGGGACCTCTGGGACGCACCCCCAGCCATGGTGGCAGCACCCTCAGCCTGGATGGGGCCCCCCTGCTCGAATCCGGGGAGCCCGGGGAGTCCCGCAGTGCCATCCCCTCACCCGAGCCCTTCACCAGAGCCCGCCGGGAATCACTGCTCTCCAACCGGGACCGCCTGCTTCTCGACAAGATCAAGAGTTATTATGGCCATGCCGAGCACCACGACGCCGGTTTTGGGGTGCGCCGCCGTGAGAGCCTCTCCTTCATCCCCAAGGGGCTGGTGCGGAGCTCCGTGTGCCGCCTCAATGGCCTCCCACGGCCCCCCGAGAGCCCTGAGCCCCCCACCCAGCCTGAGGCACCGGAGCCGTGCAAGGAGAACGGGGCGCAGCCCCAGGAGCCGCTGCTCATCGTGGAGGAGGATGATGTGGGCACCGCGGCGTCACCCCCGGGGCCACCCCCGCAGCTGCTGCTGACACCCCCTCACCTGGGCACCAAGGTGTACCAGCTGGCGCGGCAGTACAGCCTCCGCATCAAGAGCCGCCGCGGCACCCGCCGCCCCGCGCTGCCGCTGCAGGAGGACGGGGACCCCGCCCCCAGCACCCCTTCTCTGGCTGTGCCGCAGGACGAGATGCTGGCGGCATCTCCGTCCCCGCGTGCCCCCCGCAGCCCCTCGAGCCCCGTGGGCGCGGAGCCCTTTGCCTGGCCCGACGTGCGGGAGCTCCGTGCCCGTTTCGGGGCTCCGCGGCCGCCCCCGGTGAGCCGCAGCCGCTCGGCGCCCGAGGGTCCCGGCCGCGGTGGGCGCCCGGCCGGGAAGGAGCGGGGCGGCGGCCGGAGCCGCAGCGCCGAGGCCAGCGGGGGCTCCGACACCCCGAGCCCGGCGCCCGCGCGGTACAGCAGCGACGGGGCGCTGTGGGTGGCGGCCGAAGCCCCTCTGGGCCCCGGGCAGCGGGTGCTGGTGCTGGAGCGGCTGCCGGAGCCCCCGGCCTACGTGCAAATCCGCTCGCCCACCACGCGGGAGAAGATCTGCCTGAAGGCGGTGGTGGAGCGCTGCAAAGCCTACCAGGCGTCTGAGGAGTACCGGCGGCGCTGCCCCGAGCCCCCCGGCAGCCCCGAGCCACTGCGCCAAGGCCTTGTCAGGGACCTGCGGCAGAAGTTTCAGACCCTCGATGCTGCCAGCTAGGGGCAGGGACGAGTAGAAGGGGTGTCCTGTGGATCCCCGCGGGAAGCAGCACCCCGTGGACCTCCAGCATTCCCGGGAGAAGGAGCACCGAATGGACTACGAACTTGCCTGGAAGAAGGGGCACCCCATGGACATCCGGTTTGTCCAGGAGAACCCCATGGACCCCCGACCTATGTTGAAGAAGGGGCACCCCATGGCCTCCCAGCCCACAGGAAAAGGAGCACCCAATGGACTGCCCCAACCCACCTGGCAGAAAGAGCACACTGGGGACTCCCAACCTGCTCTGAACAAGGGACAGCCCCTGTTCTCTCTGCCCACAGGACGAGGGACACCCCAAGAACCTCCCACTACAACCACCAGAGGCCACCCGTGCCCCGCAGGCACCCAGCACTGCACCCTGCTTGCTTTCACATCTTTATTAGAAAAAAAACCCCAAACTAAACCCAAAGTTCCTCTGTGGTTGCCCACCCCCCCTCCAGGGTGTCTCAGCCCGGCTGTGGGGTGCAGCAGGCCCCCCCACCCCGGCTGGGGGGGACACGGGATGGGGGGTGCCAGAGAGGGGCCCCCATGGGCTGACGCTCTTTGGTTGGTGCCCGTGGGGGCCAGGGGGTCCCCCCTCTGCACCCACGTGCTGTGGGGGGGGTTATGGCTTTGGGGGGCACCCACGCGCCCCCCGTGCGGGTGCTGGGGGGGGGGTCCATGCACACCTGTGGGGTGCACACCTGTGCCGTGCGTGGGGAGGGGGGCCGGGGGTGCACCTGCATGCGGGGACACACGTGTGCAGACGTGTGCGTGCAGGGACACGTATGGGCACGGGGGGGCACACGCCTGGGGGGCACCTGCGGCCGCCTCCGCGCAGGGGTGTGCCTGAAGCGTGTAAATGTATGTATATATATAAATACAAATATATATATATACACTGTGCACACGGACACGTGTGCTCGTGGCGGGGGGGGCTGGGGGCTCCTGCCCACGCGTGACCCCTGCATGCCCCTCTAGACCTGGTGGCACCTGTACGGGCACCGCACACACGTGTCTTTACGCACGCGTGGCCCCGCTGGCGTGATGTGGGGTGTCATCCTCCCCCTCCTGCCATCCAGGGGGTTATTTCTTTTTTGGGAAGAAGCTGAAGCGTTTCTCCTTGTCCTTGCGGGGCAGGGAGGCTTCAGGGGGGGCCGGGGGTATGGGCAGGGGGAGGCTCTGCACCTTCCCGCGGCTGCCCCGACACTCCGTGATGGCTGCGCTCAGCCCCTGCAGCCAGGCCTGCAGCTCCTCCTGCGGGAACAGTGGAGTGGTCAAGGAGGGGCTTCCCTGGCCCCTCAGCATCGTCCCAGCCAACCCCAGGGGCCCATGGGTGATGCCAGTTGCTCCAAGTCTTCCGCAGGCACCCATGCCCCTTGGGTACTGCCAGCCCCTCACTGATTCCTCACGGCACCTGTGGCCATCCCCTTCCCCTCTGAGCATTGCTGGCCACTGCTGACCATGGCCCCCCAGCCATCTGTGTGTACCCCTGTCACTGCTGGCCACCAGCATGTCCCCTGGACAACTACAGCCACTCCCCATACCTCTGGGCACCACTGGTGTTCCCCTGGAAACAATCAGCCGCCACCCTGTGTCCCTCTGGACCTCTCTGACCACCCAGGTCCCCTTGGGTACTGCTAACTACCACCACAGCCCCCAGCCACCCTGTACCCCCTGGGCTCCACCAGCCACCCTGTGTCCCCCCAGGCCACCCCTCACCTCATCCTTGCCATGGAACAGCCACTCGCTGCCATTGCTGAGCCTAGGGACAGAGCACAGACATCAGTGCCACGAATGCCCACTGTGCCACCCCGCGCAGTGCTGCACCCTCACCTGAGCTTGAAGACGTGTTTCTTCTTTTTGTAGCCTGTGGGCACCTCGCAGCGGGCGTCCCACAGCCCCAGGGGCTCCTCGCCCTGGCACGGCAGCCCCAGCGCGCGGCTCTTGGCGTCCTTGAAGAAGGCGAGCTGGCCGCCCCGCAGGACGCAGTACCGTGTGCTCCACGACCTGCACCAGCACCATGTCACCCCAGGGACACCGCCCCGCCGGGGACACCGCGCTTGCCACCACCGCTGCTGTGCCTACCGGTTGGATGCGCGCTTGGTGGCCGCCTCCAGGTCGTGCTTGCGGCCGAGGTAGCCCTCCAGCTGGACGCTGCTGACACGGGCGGGCAGCGTGGCCGGCTCCTCCGGCTCCTCCCGCGGTGGCCGTGGGGTCGGTGACACCGGCTCCTCGTCACCTGTCTTCGGTGCCAGCTGTTGCAAGGCAACAGCGCGGTTATGCCGCAGTGTCGCCCACCCACTGCCGCCGATGGACCCGCGGCAAGGTGTCGTCCCCTCCCGTGGTGGCACTGGGCACACGGGTTGCTGTCACCAGTGGGTCATGGACCTCAGTCTGGTGGCCTGGGGGTGGGTCACCCCCAGGTCTCCATACCAGTCACCTCACCAGCTCCAGAATGTGGGAACTGGTGTCTACTGGGAGGACCCAATGAGTGGCTGGATGTCAATGACCCCACCAGTTCTGATAGGTGGGAACTGGTGACTGCTGGGAGGACCGCTCAGCATCCCCATCCCAGATGTGATCCCCCAGTGAGTGCATGGGATCCTGCAGTGAGTCCAGCCCTAGGACCCTCCCTGCAGTGCCAGTGACCCCACCAGATCCAGTGTGTGGGAACTGATGGTTATTTTGAAGGCCGCAGTGAGCATCTGGGACAAGATCCAGCCCTGGGACTCAGGGCAGTGTCAATGTGTGTGTGTGTCCACGTGTTCAGCTCCAGTGCCCAGGAACTGGTGGATACTGGGAGGACCCCAGTAGAGCAGCTGGGACATGGGCCAGCCCTGGCACCCTTCAGTCTCAGATTTGAGGTGACACGGTTGAACCAAGCTAGATGAGCAGTCCTGGGAGCCACCTCAGTGCTGTCACCAGCCATGGGGACACGGGGACAGTGGGAGGTCTGGCTGGGGACTGTGGCATCAGCGCCATCATCTCAAGGCAGTGGTGTCTGACGAAGGGGACACCCATCCAGCTGGGTGCCACAGGAGAGGCTTGGCCAGGACCTCTATCTCCAAGGAGCCAGGAAATGCCCATGTCCCCAAACAGGCAGTGATCTTGGCCCCAGATATGTAGTTAGGGGTCTTGTCCCCAAGCAGGTGAATGTCATCATGTTCCGAGGGAGGCAGAAGATGTCCCAGGTAGAGGGGAGTACGGTCCCCAAGCAGGGAAAAGTGTCTGTGTTCCTGAGCAGGCAAAGACCACCCTGTCCCCAAAGAGCCAGAAGATTCCCGTGTCTCCAAGAATGCAGAGCAGGACCCCGTCCCCAAGGAGATGCCCATGTCCCTGAGCCAATAGAAATGTTGTTGTCCCCAAGTAGGTTCTCAAGGATCCTGTCCCCATGCAGGGGAAAGTGATCTGATCCCCAGGGATCCGGAGGATGGCCATGTTCCTGAGTAAGTAGGCTGGCAGTAAGCAGAGAGCACTCCTGTCCCCGAGCAGATGAAAGTGGCCATGTCCCCAAGCAGGCAGAGAGGATCCTGTTCCTGAGTAGCCAGAAGATGCGCATGTCCCTGTGCTGGCAGAAACGATCTTGCCCCAAGGTGCCAGGAGATGCCCATTTCCCCAAGCAGACAGAAGAGGCAGAAGGGGTTCCTGTCCCCAAGGAGCCAGAGGATGCCCATGTCCCTAAGTAGGCTGGCAGTAAGCAGAGAGGGCTGCTGTCCCCAAGCTGATGAAAGTGGCCCTGTCCCCAGGCAGGCAGATATACTCTCCCTGAGTAGCCAGAAGATCCCTATGTCCCTGACCAGGCACAAATGAGATTGTTCCCATGTAGGCACTCAAGCATCCTGTCCCCGGGCAGGGGAGAGTGATCTGGTCCCTGAGGAGCCAGGAGCTGCCCATGTCCCCAGCCAGGCAGAAGAGGCAGAAGGGGTTCCTGTCCCCAAGCAGGCAGAGCCATAGCGAGCCATCATGTCCCTGTGCAGGCAGAGCACGTGGGAGGAGCAGAGAGCTGGCAGGGAGCACAGGGGTGACAATGCCCTGTGGGCGACAATGCCTGCCTCGAAGGGTGACAGTGCTGCAGGGTGTAACAACGCCCCACGGGGTGCTGATGCCTTGTAGAGTGACAACGTCCCACAGGATGATGATGCCCCACAGGGTGACAGTGCCCCATGGGGTGACAATGCTCCATACGGTGACTGTGTCTCTTGGGGTGCCAATGCTCCACAGGGTGATAATGACCCACAGAGTGACAATGCCCCACAGAGTGACGATGTTCCATACAGCGATGATCTCCCTTGGGGTGACACGGTGGCCCCAGGGCAGACACTGCAACTCTGGCTGCTGCACAGATCCCAGACACATGGATACACCATGGATGCCCCCCCCCATGTCACCCCAGGAGTTGGGGCAAAGGGGACATGCAGAACCCCTCTGCCCACCCAACCTTTTTGGGGTAATTCAACATTTATTCAACACAAGGCAAGGACAAGGTGAGGGTTAGGAATGCTGGGATCTGTCAACACAATGAGGTCATGCTCACGGGGGGTGCCAGGAGCTGTGGGACATGCAGGGACACCTTTTTGGTCGTCGGGGAAGGTAAAAGCTAAACTCAAGAACTGACCGGCTCTGGTCCATCCGTAGTGGGCAGTGAAGTGTCCTGTGTGCTCACATCCTTCCTCTCCTCTTCTTCTTCCTCCTCCTCAGACCTGCACAGGGAGACAGCCCGTCAGCATCCCCATCCTAGATGTGATTCCACAGGCATTGGGCTGGCTGCTGCTCTCCTGTTCCCCCGAGGGATGAAAGCCCTGTCAGGGTGAGGCTTGACCTTCATCTCTTCTCTTCATCAGCATCAATTTATTGCTTGGAAAAGGCAAATTGCTAAAAAGCCCCTTATGCTAAAAAACATCCTTAATGGTTAGGGATGTGGAAACAGTGTCCCTGGTGACACGGAATGATGGTGGCATGCCTTACCCAGCCTCCAGTTCCCCATCCAGATCCAGGCAGTAGTCAGGAGCTTCAGAGCGTGTCAGCCCGTCCCGCACCAGCCCCTCACGCAGAGACTGCCCGCCCAGGAGCTCCAGCTGCCAGGCAAGGAGTGAAGGTGTTAAGGGATGGGGGGGAGACTGTGGCAGGGCAGGCAGAGGCCTAATCCCGAGCCTTTCTCACCGTTGTCAGCTTCCTGAGAGCGGCAATGCGCTCCTCCCAAGTGGCAGAAGACTTTTCGAAAGCCTCATGCCGCTTCAGCAGCTTCTCCACAGCATCCACCGTCTGCCCGTAGTCGCTGCTGGCCAGGTAGGGCTCCTGAGCCATGAGCCATGACTCAGCCACTGAGGCATCGCGGGAGAACTGGCACACCTCCAGCACTGTGGGAGAGATGGGCAGCGCTCAGCCCCTGGACCACCCACCCTGCTGCCCCCAGCACTGCTGCACTCCTCCCTGGCACCCTGGCGCACTCACGCAGCTGCAGCCGCTCCCGGCGCTGCTCCCACGTCTCCATCATGGCTTTCCTCTTGTCCACCAGCTCCACCAGCTTCGCCTTGATCTGTGAGGGGATGCTGTTAGGGGGTGGCCCAGATGGCATCAGCCCACCACCCCCTATCCCTGATTCCCTCACCTCTGGTGAGTCCTGGTGCTTGCGCTGCAGCAGCTTCTTGCCCAGCTCGATGCAGGTGGTGAAGTTCTTGCCCCGAGCATCCACCTCAGCCTTAATTCCCTGGTGGTATTTCATCAGCAGCTCCACTGAGGAGACATCCCTGAGGACACAGAGGCACCAGGGTCAGTGGTGCCATTGGTTCCATGTCCCATCCCAGGTGCCCGCTGGGTGCATCCGTACCTGGGTTTCTCCTGTGTCTCGATCTGCCTGACAGTGCTCTCCATCCAGGAGAGCAGATCCCGTGCCATGCTGAAGAAGCGGTGCTTGTCAGCTGTGTCCACCAGCCGTGCCCGGCGCCCGCTGCATGCTTCCAGCAGCTCCTGCAGCGCTCGGGACACCTCCTGCTCTTGCTCCTGGATTCCAGCTGCCTTCTCCCCCGCATAGGCAGTCTGCAGGCGCGCTGCTGTCTCCCGAAACTGCTGCACCTGCACGAACCACAGAACAGCTTGGGTTGGAGGGGACCTCAAAGACCATTGAGCCCAGCCTCCCACCATGGGCAGGGATACCTTCCACAAGACCACAGAGGATGCTGAGTGCTGGCATCCACCTCAGGTTGGAGCCTCACCTGTGCCTCCAGCAGCAGGAGGTCCCTCTCAAAGGCGCTATGCATGCGGTGGAAAGCCTCTACTGTGCCAGCATCCTCGCCTAGATCCTGGGGCAGTTCCTGGCGGCGGGTGGCGATGAGGGCCAGCAGCTCAGCACCATCATAGAAGTATTTGTGGAGGTCATGGGAGGCAGCGAGGAGCTGCATGCGGGTGTCAATCAGCTCCAGGAGATCAGCCCAACTCTCATTCAGCCCATCCTTCCACTCAGCTATGGTGGCTGCCTCGATGTGTCCCGCGTCAATGAGGTCCTCAATGGTCAGGTTCACCCGGTCCACACGCTCCTGTCCCACATTCCCAGTCTCCCGCGCGAACTCACGAAACTTCTCCCGCAGGAGCTGCATGGAGGGAAGAGAAGAGTCAAGTCGCCCCCATCAAGCCACCCACCAGCACTGCCACATCTACCCCATCACCCTCACCATGACATGGTCCAGATCCTGCCCCATCTCCGGGGAGGAGGCAACCACATCGCGCTCGGCAATCCACTGCTCCAGCTCTTCCACCTCCTGCTTCAGCTGGAAGAGGTGGGACATGTTCTCCAGGCGCCGGCGGCGCTCCTCGGCCACCTCCTTCAGCCCCGCGTAGTGCTTGTCCACCTGGCCCTGCAGCCGGATGATCTGCTCCCTGCGTGGCCCCAGCACACAGACACCCAGTTCTCAGCCACGAAAAAATGTCCCCGACCCACCCGTGTTGACATCCGGGGGAAGTTGGGGATGAAGGACCCACTTTGTGCTCCCCATATCCCTCTCCAACCACCTCCCTGCCCAACTGGAGCAGATGACACTGCCAGAGCTCCAGCCGAACCCCCACCCACGTGGTGTTGAGGGCACGGGGTCACCCCAAAGGACAGGGGACACGTGGCGTGGCACCTACCCCTCGGGGTGGCCAGCAGAGAGCAGCTGCTGCGCCCTCCCCGCCAGCTCCTTGATGGTTTGTCCGTAGTCCTCGATGGAGCGCAGCTGCCGGACATGTCTCTTCAGCATCATCAAGCAGGTCTTCTCATCCTATGGCATGGAAAACATCAGTGCCATTGGCACCTGGCATGGTTGGGGGACAGGGACTAGGATCTAGACTCAGTGCCTGCCCTACAGGCATGTCCTGGCTCTGTCCAATGCCACAGGGAGCAATGGTGAGCTCAGTGGGGCATGGCATGGAATGGGATGGATGCTGTGTAAAGGCATGGGAACAGCACAAAAGAGCAGGACACACCTCGGTGTGTCACATGTGGATGATGTTCAATAGAACAGCGTGGCACAGCCTGAGTCAACACTGGACATCCCAGCAAGGCACGGCCCAGTGCAGCACAGACCCCCCCAAACACGGAGCACGACAGGGAATTGCTCCTCACCTTTGGTTTCTCCTCGGGCCCCATGAAGAGCTCCTGCTCACTGACCCAGGCCTCAGCCTCGTCGGCATCCAGGTAGTACTGCTGGGCCTCTTCGGCCTCCCGCAGGCGCCGGTGCCGGGCGGCTGCCTCCTCCTGCAGCGTGTCCCACAGTGCCCGCAGCTCCTGTGCCTGTGCCGCCAGCTCTGGGCCTGGCTCCTCACCACTCCCTGCTGCCTCTCCCCGGCTCAGCACCTCACCCAGGCGGGGGGCATGGCCCGCCAGCTCCTTCTGCAGTGTCTGCCAGCACGAGAGAAGTCACAGTGAGAGTCACCCATGGGATGGATCCCAAGGGACCACCCGCGATGGTGACTGTTGCTGCAGTACCCAGGCTCACCTCATTCCTCTTGGTCAGGCGCTGCACGCTTGGGAGGTCAGTGCCGTGATCCATTGACCTCGCCAGGGAAAGCCGCTCCTGCACCCACAGCTGCGGGAAGAAGCACCCACTGAGCCCCCTGCAGCACCCACAGGTACCCCCAGCTCCCCAGCCCCCACCACGGCAAGGACACTTACTGTTTCATCCTCCAGATCCCGCCCCAGCTGGTACATGGCCTTGGCAGTCTCCAGCTCCTTCCTCTTCCTCTCCAGTGGCTCCAGCAGCTCAAGGACTCGCTGCCGGAGCATCTGCTCCTGCCTGCTGGTATCTGGCACGTCCCCAGCACCAGGGGTGCCCTGTCTTCCCAGTTCCTCCAGCTCCTTCATCCACGTTCTCACTTGCTCTTCCAGTCTCTAGCAGGGCAAATCCATGTGAGTTAGGGATCCGAGTCAAGATGGAGAACCCCAGTCCCATTTGGGAACAAACTTCGCCTCGGACCTCCTGCCCCTTCCCAAAGGACCCAGTGAGGTGCCAGTACCCACCGTCAACCTCTTCAGCAGCAGGTTGGTGGCGGTGAGGTCCTTGACCTTCTCGGCATGGCGCAGCTCCTCCTGCGCCCGCCCCAGCCAGCTCTCCAGCTCCCCGTAGCTCCGGGCGTACAGCGCTGAGCGCTCGGCCTCGAACAGCTGCCGGCCCTTGTCCTCGGCAGCGCTGCGCAGCTCGGCCCAGCGCCGGCGCAGCTCCTCCAGCCGCTGCGTCACCACCGCGCTGTACTGCGGCTTGCGTGTAGCCAGCTCTGTCCCCCCCTGTGGCAACAGCAGAGAGGTGGGTGGTCACCACAGCATGGGGACACCCCACCCAGGCTGGAGCATTCCAGAGTCCTGGAATCGTTAAGGTTGGAAGACACCTCTCAGACCATCGAGTCCAACCATTACCCCCATAACTGCCACGGCCACCACTAATCCACGTCCCCAAATGCCACATCCACATAGCATTTAAATCCCTCCAGTGACGGGGATTCCACCACTGCCATGGGCAGTCTTTGCCAGGCCTGCACAACCCTTTCCCTGAAAAAAATTTCCCCACTATCCAATCAAAACCTTCCCTGGTGCAACTTGAGGCTATTTCCTCTCATCCTTTTCCTCGTTTCCTGGGAGCAGAGCCCAACCCCCAGCTGGCTGCACCCTCCTGTCAGAGAGTTGTAGAGATCAAGAAGGTCGCCCCCGAGCCTTCCTTTCTCCAGGCTGAGCCTCCCAGCTCCCTCGGCAATTCCTCATGCTCCAGACTCTTCCCCAACTCTCCCCCCTCCAATCACGGTGCTGGCACCCACCGCCTCAATCTTCTCCAGCCAGCTCTGGTTGGGTGCCAGCTCAGCCATGAATGCCTGGTGCTTCTGCCACTTGCTGTGGAGACCACGGGCTTCTCCATAGGAGACATCCTGAGCCATCAGCATCTTCTCATCCACCCAGGCATCAAACTGCAGGGAAGTGGTGTCAGTGCTCAGCCATGGGGACCCCCCAGGGACACCACCAGCCATGCTGCATTCCTACCTCGCGGCAGCTCTGCAGGAAGGTCTGTAGGTCGTGGTTGTCCTGCATCAAACCCGCTGCCTCTTCCATCTTGTCCATGACGGCTCTATGGCTGGCAGGGAACCATGGATGTGCAGCATCAGCCCTGATGCCCACACACTGCCCACCCACCCACCAGCCCTGTGCCAGACTCACCGCTCCTGGAGAGTTCGGCACTTCTCGGAGATCTTCTCAGCAAAGATGTTCTCCTCAGCCACCAGCTTGGTGCCACTAACCACCACTTCCAGGACCTTCTTGGCATTGCTCTCCACACCAGCACGGAAGTTCTGGAAGCGGTGCAGGGCAGCAGCCGAGCCCTCCAGCGTGGAGGGCAGCTCCAGGTGGGACAGCGTGTACTCCTGAGAGGCACAGCAAGGGATCAGCACACACTCACTCATTTTTGGAGTGCCCAGGAGCCAAGAAACCCAAAGGACATCACTTGAGCACCCACCTGCTTGGCAAGGAGGACCTCCGCCTGCTTCGTGTCACGAAGGAACTCCTGGAAGTTGCGGCACTGGGTGAGGAAGCGCTTCTGAGCCTCTGCCATCTTGCCCAGGGCAGCCCAGCCGTCCTTCACGCCGCCCAGGCGCTGCCTCAGCCCCTCATATTCGGGATCCGTCTGTCCGCCCAGCACCCGCTCCCCCGCCTCCACCAAAGCGGCGAAGGCTCCCGCATGCTCCTCGGCGTCACGCCGGGCTGCTTCGTGCCGCTGCAGCATCTCCTCTGCCTCCCCCAGTGACGCCGGCACTTCATCGACGGCAGCCACCGCTTTCTGAGCACCGAAGAGCCACGCCTGGAAGTCATCCAGGTCCTGCAGGAAACTTCGGAGCTGCCCGGCTTCCCCCAGGGACGCTGCGCGCTCTGCCAGGGCCGCCTGCAGCTCGTCCCAGGCGGACGTGGCCACTGCCAGCTTCTGGGCCACCTCCGTGGCCGCCTCGGGCCGCTCCTCGGCCAGGCGCTCGGCTTGGGAGCGCAGGGCGGCCAGGCGGTCCTGGGCCACCGCCAGCTCCCGCTCGATGCCGTAGAGCTTGCGCTGGGTGGCCAGGACGCCGGCCAGGTCGCGGCCCAGCTCGGCTGTAGCCTCCACCGCCCGGGCTTTGCTCCGCAGCCATTTCTGGATCTCCTCCGACTCCAGGTTGTAGTTGAGGAGGCGCAGTGCAGAGCCCACCGCCCGCTGGCGCTCCGATACCAGCTCCCGGAACCGGGCCCACCTGCGGGACAGAGGTGGGGGATGGCGGGGAAGGCACCGTCACCGCGTCACCCGCCTGCCCCGGCACCGCCCGCCACCGTACCTCTCGTTGAGCTGCTCCCGGCACTGCCGGACCTGGGGGCTCCGGGGATGCCCGCTAGCCAGGAGCCCGTCGGCTGCCTGGTTAACTGCGGCGATCTGGGAAGCCACGGTGTCCATGTCTTTCTCCAGCCCGTCCAACCTGCAGGAACGTCCAGGCTTGGAACGAGCGGCAACTCAGGACAGGGCACGGCAGCACCGCCACGGCAGGGGCTCTTTCCTACCTGCGCTGCGTCACGTCCAGGTCCTCCAGCGCCTGCGGCACCTCCAGCTCTCCCAGCCACGTCTCCTTGGAGCCCATCCAGAGATGGCAGGCATCGCTCTCCCCGAAAACAGTGTAGAGGTCCAGGGCATCCTGCAGCTGGCGGCCGCGGCGCTCAGCCAGCGCAGCCGCCTCAGCGTGCAGCTCCCGCAGGGCCGCCAGCCGGCTGTGCGCCTCGGGGCCGGCGCGCAGCTCCGGCGGGAAGC
The DNA here is from genome assembly GCA_008694505.1 of Cyanoderma ruficeps. Classification (NCBI taxonomy): domain Eukaryota; kingdom Metazoa; phylum Chordata; class Aves; order Passeriformes; family Timaliidae; genus Cyanoderma; species Cyanoderma ruficeps. The sequence continues at coordinate 87,646 of VZDJ01000246.1, forward strand.
CCTCGGCCTGCTGAGCCAGCCTGTCCAGCTGCTCCCGGGCGGCCGCCAGCTCGTCCAACAGCTCCTGGTGCTGCCGCAGCAGGACAAGGGTGCGGGATTCATCCTGGCCCAGCTCCTCGGCGGCCGCCCGCCGGCGGGCATCCTGCAGCCCCTCCGCCAGCTCCTCCACCTCCGCCTGGAACTGGAAGAAGCCCTCGGCTTCCCGCAAGCCGCGCCGTCGGAACGCCGCCAGTTCCTCCAGCTGCGCCCACAGCGCCCGCACGGCGGCCCCCCGCTCCCGCAGCCGCTCGGCCGCCCGGCCCGCGGCCGCCAGCCCCTCGCCCACCGCCAGCGTCTGCTCCAGCCGCCCGCCCCGGCTCCGCATCTCGGCCTCGAAGGCAGCGTGCCGGCGCTGGAGTAGCAGCACGCCCGGCAGGTCCTTCCCGAAGTCCAGGGAGGAGTAGAGCTGCTCCTGCTCCTTGATCCAGCTCTCTGCCTCGTCCAGCTCCCACAGGCAGGTCCAGAGGGAGCGGGATTGCTCCAGCAAGTCTCTCCTCCGCTTTGCCAGTTCTTGCAGCTCTCGCCAGCACATCTCCAGGTGTCTTACGCGGTCCTGGATGACTTTGGGGTCACAGGGACGATAGCCTGGGCAGGGAGCAGGGTGGAAGCTCGTCAGTACAGTGTCCTGCTTTCCCTTGGCCATGCCAGGGATGCCGGGGTGTCCTGGCACACCTACCCTCAGCCTCAGCAAAGCGGAGGGCGGCAGCGCTGATGGCCCGGGTCTTCTCTGCCTGTACAGCCATGTCGGCCTCCAGCAGACGGTGTGTCTGCAGCAGCTCCTCCGCTTCCAGAAGGTGCTTCCCAGATTCGGGAGATGCCAGCTTCACCTGCAGAAGACCCTCAGCCGTTACCCACTGACACCCAAAACTCAGCACCGGCACCCCAACATCTCACCTCCCTCCCCGGTGAACTCCCACCAACAGCTGGTGGGACAAAGACACCCCACCCACGGTGACACCCAATGCCCACAGCTCACCTTGACCTCATCCATCCAGTCGATGCAATGGAGCATCTCCTGGAAGAGGTGCTGCAGGGTGAGATTCATCTCCAGGCGCTGGCGCCGGGCAGCCAGCAGCTCCAGGAGCTGCTCCCAGAGCCGCAGGATGTTGTCCTTCCGCCCGTTGATGCGCTGGATGTCATGGTAGCCCTCCAGCTCCAGCTCCTTGGCCACTGCCTCAATGGCCTGCACCCTCTCCCTGTAGGCAGCCGTGTCTGTCTCGATGGCCTCATGCTTCTTCTTGGCTGCCTCCACTGCGGCCAGGTCCTGCCCAAAGTTGTCCTGCCCCAGCACAGAGTCTGTGGTGAGGCTCTGGTGAACTCCCAAGGGTGGGGGTCCCCAGGGTGGGTGGTTCCCCTCCTCACCTGGGCCACCAGGCGCTGGTTCTCGCTCAGCCAGGCCTCCCGCATGGCCGCTTTCCGGTCGAAGCGCCGTGCCAGCTGCTCCAGCTTCTCCTGACGGATCAGCTCATTGCGCAGCGCCAGCTCCCGCTCATGCTCCGCTTTCTCCAGCTGCTCCCAGGCCTGGGGGAAGGTGGCACTGGACAGGTGGCACCCGTATCCCACATCCCCCCACCCACCTGTCTCTTGTTCTGCTGGTGAACCCCAGCATGACCCCCAGGTGGAGGAACACAACCTGCCATGGGATGGATCAGTCCTGTCCCAGTATGGATTCAGCATGTCCTGGGATGGACCTGAACTGACTCAGGAGATGGACTCAGCCTGCTCCACGACCTATCCCAGCCTGCCCAAGGACCTAAACTGCCTCAGGAGATGGACTTAACCTGCTCCAGGACCCATCCCAGCCTGCCCAAGGACCTGAACTGCTTAGGGATTGACCCAATCTGCCTCAAGAGAGGAATTCAGTTTCCCCCAGGAGATGGACCTGACTTGACCACAGGAGACAGCCCCCAACTACCACAGCAGACAGAGCCCATACCCGGTTGATGTCAGAGACCAGGCGCCCCTCATGTGGGGTGTAGACACGCTGGTTGTTGGCCCTCATCCGTGACTGGATGGTGAAGAGCAGCACCTCCAGGTTGCCCTTCTCCTGAAACCTGCCCCAGAGAGAGCTCAGCACTGGGCACCCTTGGGTGCCCCACACCACGACCAGGCATGGGGAGCAGGGGGCACTTACTTGGGGGGCTTCTCCACGGTGCGGTAGGTGCTGAAGGCTTGCAGCTGGTGCTGCACGCCGGCCAGCGAGTTGGCGAAGCTGCGGCTGTTGAGGGAGGTGATGGTCTGCTCAATCCAGGTGAGCAGGTCGGACGCCAGCCCCCCATAGCCCTCGATCATCCGCTCTGTCTCCTTGGCATGCTCTATGACCTGCAGCAGGACCGGGGGTGAGTGTGAGGGGCCGGCACCCCAAGAGAACACTCCTGACCGCCTCAACGTCGTTCCCTACCTTGCCCAGGCGCCTTCCCTCCACCTCCAGCACCTTCATCTTGGAGAAGTAGTGGTAGAAGGCCACCACGTAGGTGATGATGGACTTCTCATCAGGGTTCTCCGTGAACACATCTGCCCAGTGCAAGCGAGAGGTATCACTCCTGACCCAACCTCAACCCACTTCACAGGCCCCACAGCCTCATGAGGTCCCTCCCGTGCCCACCCAGGCTCTCCTTCCGTGTATTGGGAACCTCTCTGTGCTTCATGGAGCCTGGGAATGTCCCGGGGAAAACTGAGGCAGGAGGACTGACAGCAACTGCCTCACCTTCGGGGTCAAGGAGAGGGGTGATGCCCAGGTGCCGCTCTGCCACACTGAACGCATGCTCCAGGTTGTGCCGGGCATTGGATTTGGTAAGGTTTTGGAAGTCAACCAGCTCAGGCCTGGGAACAGAGGGCACGAGACAGCTGTGACACACCTGTGGGATATCTCTTAGTGCCACTGCCACCCCAGTGCCTGCTGCTGTGCCGCCTACCTGTGCCTGTGGATGAGGGCATTGAAGGCCAGCCCGTCCTTCCAGCTTGAGGTGAAGTTGGTGACGTTCACATGGGGGTACCTGTGATGGGGACAGGGTGTCACTGTCACCCTCTGGACACTCCTGGGCCCTGACACAGTTGCATGAGGATCCCACCACCTACCCTGCTGTTTTCATCTGGCACCAGAGCAGAAGTGCATCCCTGGCAGAACGTGTCTCCTGACCCTCCTGCGTCTCCACGATGATGTCCTGGATCTGAGGGCAAAAGGACATTCTGGGGTTGTAACAAAAGTTCCATGTAGGATGGCTTCCACTTGGGAATGAGCTGTGGAGCAGAGGGATTCCCAAAATGACCTGTCCTCACCTGGAAGCGGAGGATGATGGTCCAGATGAGGCCGAGGACAAGGCGATGGTTGCCATCCACGATATCATGGGAGCCCATGTTCTCCAGGTGCACCCGCTGCTCCTTCAGGAACTGCAGCGCCTTGTCCACATTCTCCAGGCAGTGGATCCGCATCCGGCCCTTGGTGGGCTTGGGCTGGGGCATGACAGTGGTCACCACCCTCCCTTCCACACCCGGTACCCTGTCCAGGGACACCCCCATGCCCATGCTGCCACCCCAACCCTTAGCCAACGCCAAGACAGATGGTGTGGCGTGGCTTGGCAGGCCACAGGTCCCAGGGTAGGATTCCTACCAGAAGCTCTCCTGACAGCACTTCCAGCAGCTTGATGAGCACCCGCCCGTCCCGGAGGTCCATGTAGAGGTCCGAGATGCGGCAGGTGACACGAGCCAGGTGCGAGTTCACCCACTTGGTGAAGGTTTTCTTCTGCACAGCCTCTCGCTCATCTGCAGGGACAGCGGGCACGGGGTCACCGACAGTGGGGACAACCCAGGTGGGACCAAGGGGAGCTGCCACCCACCTGCCAGGGCTTTGATGCGGGAGCGTTCGAAGAGCCGTGCGGAGCTGTTGTCATTGTCCAACTCATCGTCGGACGCATCCCAGCGGACATTGATGCGGCTGTACGGCTGCTGCAGCTCCAGCTGCTCGTAGTCATTGGCCGAGGTCATGGTCCCAGTGTGCCCCGGCCAGGTGGCCGTTGGCTGCCAGTGAGAGGCCCCTGGGGGACAGCGGGACCGTGAGCATCAGTGTGGCCGCAGTGGCTCGCTGGCCCTGCGGCACGTGGGGATTTGCGGCTCAGAACCTCGGGATAAGCTGCTCAGAGGGATTTAGCCTCGCCCCACCCAGGTGTTGGGGGGGCACCTGGCAGCTGCCCGCTCCAGGACCCCCATGCTGAGTCCTGCCGAGCTGTGCTAATGGCTGTTTACTGTGCTGCGTCTCCACCCATGTCCCTCTGCCAAGCTGAAACCCCAGCCCAGGTCCCCAGAGGTGTCCCCCCAATCCTTGGATGCCCCCAGGGAAGGGGCTGCTCCTCATCCCCACCCTGACCCCTGCGCTGCATGGGGGCTTCACCAGCACTGATGGCAGAAAGTGGGTGACAGCTGCCGGCAGGGGGGGGCCACCCACCCCTGGGGACATTTGAGACACAGATAGGACATGGCTGGTATCTAAAAATGCCTCTGAGCAGCTGTCGGTGGCTGCTGGGGCCCCTGAGGGGTGCGAGGAGATGGGCTGAGGCTCCCCACAGCCAGCAGCACATCCAGGATCTCCTCTGCAACCCAGAGCTGCACAGAGCCCTCAGTTGTGGGTGCCAGGGGGAACCCCATGTGCCCCAAATCCCTGCTGTGCCCATGACCTGTGACAACCCATGGGCCCCCAGATGCCCCAGGCATCCCCCAGGTCCCCCCGGGCAGGGTTATCGGGACAGCCCAGACTGTGCCACACCCCAACTCCACACCCTAATCGGGGCAGCGCAGGCAGCGGCTTGGCTTGGACCTGGAGGCACCGGGAGCATGCAAGGATGTGGAAGAGTGTGCAGGAGTGTGGGCAGCGCAGCAAGGACACACAGGAGCACACCAGAGTGTGCAAGTGTGAGGAAGGGGATGGAGAAAGGCGGCAGAGTGTGTACCTGTCAGCCAGGACATGCAGGGACTTGTCACAGCATCCACATGTGAACGAGGACATACAGAAGTGTGACAGAGTGCACCTGTGAGCAAGGACACACAGAGACATGCCAGAATGTGCACAAGTGAACAAGGACAAGTAGAAATGTGCCAGAGTGTGTATGCCTGAGCAAGGACATGCAGGAACACACCAGAGCGTGCACGGGACACACACAACAGGCACACAAATGGGTGCGGGGCCATGCAGGTGTGTAGTGGAGCAGGCAGGAGGGTGCTGGAGCTGGGCCTGCAGCCCCTCATGCCATGACTCTGTGCCTCTGCCAGAGCACCCAGCTCGCCCTGACAGGAAAGCCCTGTAGGAGACCAAATTTGGGGATTTTGCCCCCAAAACTTCAGAGACTGCCAGTAGGATGGGTGTGCTAAGTTGTGTCGGGTCTCCGCAGAATACCTCAGTTCTGACTGTGTCCCTGACAACACAGCAGCGGGGCCATGACTGTGAGCATCCAAGGAGGAGAAAGAGGAGGAGGAGGAGGAAGAGGGGAAGGAGGAGGAGGAGATGACGCCGAAGGGAGCCACAGCAGGCCCATGGGAGCATTCCGAGCGCGGGCGCTCACCCACCCTTTAAATCTCCCTCCGCCACACCGGCGCCTTCCGAGCATCCCTCCCTGCCACAGCCACGCCGCCACCAGCACTCGCCACCCGGGAATTGTCATCCCTCCCGCTCAGCGTGCAGAAAGCTGGGAATGCCGGCATGCCGGCCTCACCGCCAGCATCCTGCAGCCGTGGCCCGGGCAGTGTTGCCTTCCCCGGCCAGTGGCTCGGCACGGTGAATCAGCACTTCCCAGTGAGGGGCTGGCACCGTGCCACCACCACGGTCCCCCCGCCAGGCATAGGGAAAGTCCCCCCACACCCCAAGTGTGGCCGGGGCAGTGGTTGGCACCTGGCATCTATGGCACCCTCAAACCCATTCCCTGGCTCATCCCTCACAGCCACAGCATGCTGCCGGAAAGCCCATTTCCAGTGCACAGAAACTCATCAGAATCCCCCAAAACACCTCAAAATTCTGCCCCATCACCACCACCCAGAGCTGGAGTGTCCCCATTGCTCCACTTCACCAAAATACTTGGATTTAGCCCCATATCCACAAGCGGCTATGCTCTGGTTGAGTAGGAGCAGGAACCAGGGGGCATCCCCCCAGCCCCCCAGTTGTCTCCTGCCTGCCAGGTGCAGGGCCAGGGCCGGGAGCAGATGGTCCCTCTCGGCACGGCCGCGCGACACAGCACGGGGCAGTTGGGCATGGAAAGGCACGGCACAGCTCCTCCGGCTGCGATGCCCTGCTCCAGCCAGGGCTCCCCAGCCACACTCCCACCTGCCAGGAGGATTTGGGCTTCCCCAGGGCCACATGCTGGCTGTGCCAGGACTGTCCCATGTCACCCAAGCCGGTGACACGCACACGTGCTGACACTCCACAGACATTTTTGGCTATAAATAGGCCTCCCCTGCACATGGCGCCAGCCGAGCCCTGCTCCCTTCTTAGAAGCTGCCCTCCCTGCACCCCAAAATCACCAGACAGTGCCCCAAAACCACATGATAGCTATAAAATAGTCTGTGGGGGGCCATGCTGGCATCCAGCAGGGTTTTCTGAGTCTCCTGTGCTTTTGACTGTCTTCCAGGGCACCCCAATCCCCTGGCTTGGGAGCTGGAGATTTATAAAGGGAAAAGCTGGGAAATCAGGCCTGGGGGACTTCTAGGTTATTGGGGTGAGGGTAAGAATTCCCCCAGCCCAACGCCCACCCATGAGCATTTTCCTGGCACTGGGACAAGGGGGCCCGAGGGCATGGCACCCCAAAATCCCTTCCCAGTAACTCCAGTTTGCCCAGTTGCTAAAAACTGGGGAACAAAGTGGGTTGGGTGATGTGTCCCACCAAGACCCTCAGGACTCAGGTTTTCCACCTCGTCCCAACAGTGCTAGGAGCACCAAGGACTGGTGTGGGGAACCCTCCAGGGGCTGGCACCCCAGGAAAAGTGTCCCCAGGGTGTCCCCACACTGTCCCTGGGCTGTCCCCTGGGTGTCCCTAGAAAGTCACCGTCACTCGCCCGCCCCGTCCTTCCCGAGAGCAGCCCCGAGGGACACGGGGTGACAGCAGACTCCCCGCCGCAGGGTGAAAAGGGGGCTCAGGCTCCCCGGAGGGCTCTTCACCCCCGCCACCAAACTTTCCTTCGTGCCCACCGTCTCCCCCCCCAGTACCGCGCCCGGTGTTCGGTGCCGCACCCCCCACTCGGTATCGCCGGGGCGGGCAGCGCCTGCCGGTGCCTCCCCCCCCACCGCGTGTCCCCGGGGACCGACGCCTCCCGCTGTCCCCCGGTCCCTCCCGTGTTTCCCGGAGCGGCGCATCCCGGTGCCGCGGGGTCTCACCTGCGCGGGGCGGCGGGCGGGCGAGCGGCGGCGGCGGCGGCGGGGCCGGTGCGGGAGCGGGGCGGGGGGAGCGGAGCCGCCCTGCACCGCGATATAAATAACATTATCTGGGCGCGCAGGGACATTCCTACCCGGAGCCGGCGGCGCTGCCCGGCCCCGATAGCCCCGCTCCCCCCGGGAGGGCCGGGCCGAGCCGACCGGGCGGGCGGGGACGGGGATGGGCGCAGGGACGGGGACGGGGACGGGCCGCCCGCCCCGCAATGCAGCACAGCGGCGCCCCCCGGCCGCCAGCGCCACCGGCACCGGCAGCAGCACCAGCAGCACCGACACCGGCAGCACCGGCATCGGCAGCATCGTTGGCGGCAGCGTCATTGGCAGCAGCGCCGGCGGCACCGGCACCTGCAGGCTGCGGAGAGGCGCAGCGCCCCGCCGACACCGGCGGGGGTCCCCGGCCATCCCCCCCGGCCTGCTCACGTGTCCCCCGCTAGCCCTGGATGCCCCCCAGCTAGTTCCAGGCATCCCTCAGCTAGCCCTGTGAGTTCCCCAATTCGTCCCAGGCACCCCACAGTTAGACCTCAGCGTCCTCCAGCTTGTCCCAGACACCCTCTAATTAGCCCTGGGTAACCCCCACCAGCCCTGGATGTCCCCCAACTAGTCTGTGGTGTCCTCCATCTAATCCAGGCAGTCCCCAGCTAGCCCAAGCTGCCCTATAATCAGCTCGGGGTGTCCCCTACTGTCCCTGGATGCCCCTCAGCTAGTCACAGGCATTCCGCATCTGGCCCTGGGTGTTTCCCACTAATCCAGGGTGTCCCCCAGCCAACTACCAACACCCCTCAGTTGGCCCTGAACATCCCCCAGCTAGTCCTGGATGTCCTCCAGGTGCTTCCCAGGGTCTCCCACTAGCCCTGGATATCCCCCAGCTAATCCCAGGCAGCTCCCAGCTAGTCCTGGATGCCCTTCTCTAGCCCTGGATGTTCCCCAGGTCACTCCAGGTATCCCTCACTAGCCTTGGGTGCACCCAGGTAGCTCCAGATGTCCCGACTAGCCCAGATCCCGCAATCATTCCTGGCTGCCCCAATGAGCCCCACGGCCCTTAGGCCCCGCCCAGTTTTGGACCACGCCCATTCTATCACACCACGCCCACATTCAGCCTCTCGGGCCCCGCCTCGTCACTAAGCCCCGCCCCTGGGCGCAGGTCTCGCGACATTTGCGGGGGAGGGCGGTGAGAGATGTGCGGCGGCTGTGTGGGCACCGAGTACCCCGAGCGGGTGAGGGCGGGCGTGGGTGGGCTCTGGCACCGACATCGGTCTCGGTCCCGGTCTCGGTCCCGGTCCCGGTCCCGGCCCAGCCCCGCCTGCTCCTCCCCACCCTCCCGCAAGGCGGCGCCACAATTGCGCGTCTCCGCCAATCAGCGAGCGGATCTCAGTGCGGGCCGCGCCCCCACCAATCAACAGGCGAGGCATCACAGAAGCCACGCCCCCACGCCCACCCAGCCGCACCGAAGGCGTGGCCAATACAAGCCACGCCCCCACGCTTTCGGAGTTGGGGTGAGGGGTCGAGACCCCCCCTTGACCCCCCAAAAAAGCCACGGGCACCCCCAGAACACGGCCACACACAGAGACACGGCACGGGCTGGAGACCGAGGGGCTTTACTGCCCCCCACAAGCACCAAGGGGGATCCCCGGGGGCTCCCAGTGGGCTGTGGGGCCCGGGCGGGGGGTCCCAGGGATTTTGGGGAGGGGTCCCGGGGGTCCCTATGAGGCCGAGTCGGAGGCCTCGGAGCTGTCCTTGACGTCGGTGCTCTCGGTGGTCTCGCTGACCTCGCTGACGTCTTTGCTGTCGCCCCCTCCGTCCTCGGGGTGCTGGGAGCCCGGGGTGGGGTTCGAGGNATTCTGGGGCCTTGATGCTTTGGGGACTGTGATGTCTATGCCCTCGGGGGTGAGGGCAGGCACAGAGGACTGGGGCTTGTCCCGAGAGATTGGGAGTGGGGGGATACCCCAGGGACAGTGTCCATGTCCTCTCACCCCACTGTCCCCTGCCCCACAGACCTGTGCAAGAACTGCCACCACCTGATCGCACGCCACGAGTACACCTTCAGCGTGGTGGATGACTACCAGGTTTGTCTCATGTCTCCCAAAAGCCCTTCCCAACTCTGCCTCTGGAATTCCAGACCCACCCTTCCACAGGCTGATTCCCACTTTTACTGGGACAGAGCCTCGAAGGATTCAGAGCTTCATCCCTGTGTTCAGGGCTACATGAAGTCCCCTCAGCACTACTCCATGCCTTGTGGGGGAAGCCCAGCTCGCTTGGCATGGGAATGTGGGTGATGGGGGAGGGCTGTGACCCCCATTCCTCATTCCTGGCACATCTCCTATGCAGCAGATGGCTGGAAAAAGGGCACAGGGGAGATGGTGGGGCTGGAAACGAGATCCCCTGGCTCTGATTGCAATCAGGGATCGGGTACCGGATCTGGCTCGAGTTTCCCTGTGAGGGAGCAGAGCTGTGGCAGCCCCTCTTTTTCCAACCCTCCCCTCCTTTTTCCTTCCCCCAGGAATATACCATGCTGTGCCTGCTCTGCGGCCGTGCTGAGGATTCTATCAGCATCCTGCCTGATGACCCTCGCCAGATGACCCCGCTGTTCTGATCCCCATGTGTATCCTGGGATGAGCTTCCAGGAGCTCTAGGAGATCCCTGGATCCCTGGCACTGTAATTTCTGGGGACAACACAATCCCTGACATGATTTGCTCCTCCAAGCTTTCAGCCTGGATGCAGTGAACACCCAACACCGGGATGCTCCCACATTTCTGGAGCCTTTTGGTTCCGACCCAGACTGCAAGGATGGGATGCAGTGCCACGGCCCGAGCCCCCCGTGTGCTGAAGACAGAAGGGTGTCCTCAAAACAGGATCCAAAGGGATTCCCACCCCATCCTGCCTCAGGAGCCCTCATATGTGGGGTAATAAATGTGATGTGTGACAGCTTGGTGGCACAGGCAGGAATATTTTGGGGGTGGGCTTCACCCCCTGGTGTTGGTGAAAGGTATTTGGGGCTGGTGCAGGGGACTTTCTCCATCCCAGGAGCCTGTGGAATTCCTCCTTGGCCCTTCCCAGCACTGGAGAGCCCACTGCACTCTCCCAGTGCTCTCCTAAACCCTGCAAAGAAAGGACTCGGATCATTTTCCCTTCTCAAGGGGTTGGTTTGGGGTCACTTCCCCCTGCCCTGGAGTTTGTAACCTGGCTCTGCCCTGCTGGGAATTCCGTATTCGTTAGGCAGGAAGGAACTGGGTGTGGGAAATCACTGCCCTGGGGTGGGTTACGTGTTGCTTTTGGCACCCGGCCCCAGCAACACCCACAGGGAACTGGGTGCAGCCAGCCTGGCACCCACCTATCCCTGAGCCTCCATTTCCTGGATCTGGCACCTCAAGGCTGCGTCCTCCTTCCTGGTCCCCCCAACAGCCCCCAAAAACCACATGGGTATGGGTATGTTCCCAAAAACCTCATGGATCTATTTACGCTCCCAAAAAACACGTGGATCCAGGCACGCTCCCTCCGGCTCATTTATTGCCACCAGCCCACGCCGCCCCGGTGGCTCCAACCCTCTGCCCCCATCAAGCCCCCTCCCCGTGGAGGTTTCAGAGGGGGCTGTCACTCTGCGGAGAGCTGGGGCCATCCCAGGGTGACACCGAAGCCAGGATCACACCAGAGCCAGGATCACGCTGGAGCTAGGATTACTTGGCCAGCTTGAGGAGACGTTGGATGTCGGGCTCCAGCTGGGCCGTGGGCACGCGGGGGCTGTAGCGCCGGAACGGTTCCCCCTCAGGCCCCACCAGGAACTTCTCAAAATTCCAGGAGATATCAGAGCGCCGCACAGGGCTCCAGGTGACAAAGCGGGGCTCGCCCATCAGGTGCGTGGCCTCGTCGGCCGGTGCGGGCAGGTGAGCCTTGAGGTAGGCAAACACGGGATGAGTGTCGTTCCCGTTCACCTGGCACTTCTGGAACAGGGTGAAGTTGGGCTCGAAGCCACCCCCGGGCCGCACGTACTTCAGGGTGTTGAGGATCTCATCGTTGGTGCCGTTCTCCTGTGGCGGGGAAGGAGAAATCCAGAGCCCTGTTTCCCAGCTCCTCACCCCCTGCCTCATAGCCCGTAGGACTTACCTGGTATCCAAACTGGTTACAGGGGAAGCCCAGCACGACCAGCCGCCGGGGGTAGCGGGCTTGGAGCTGGTTGAGCTGGGTGTAATCCCGCACCGTGGTGCCTCAGAGCGAAGCCATGTTCTCAATCAGGACCACACGGCCCCGGAAAACACCAAAATCCACCTTTTCCCCCTGCAAGGAGGTGGCGCTCAGGTCATAGAAAGACTTGGCGATGGGGACGGTCATGGCTGCAGGTGCGCGGCTGTTTGTGCCCCGTGCCCTGCACCGCCTCTTAAGGGCTTCCCGGCGCTCACGTCATGGTCCAAAGGTCTCCAGGCCCCGCCGCGGCTCAGGAGAAACCGGAGCCGCCCGTCCCACCCTTGGAAGGAGGAAGGTGGCACGGGGCCAAGGTGATGCTCTACCTGCCTCAATAATTCATGGCACGGTGCGGTGCGGCTGCTCATCCTAGTGCCTGCGGAATGTGGGATGCTCCCAGCCTGGCACAGCATGTTCCCAGGGGTTGGGAATGACGGTGAGAGTTGGGGAATAACGGGAGTCAGGGAATAATGGGAATGTGGGAGGTGGGGTTCTGTGGGGCAGAGGAGGAGAGGACAAATGCCCCAGTACTGCTTCTTGCTCAGTGCTGCCATGGCATCACCTCTGGAGCCTCCTGTGCTGCCCATCCCTGTGCCCACCAGTTTCAGGGCCAGTACCAGCTCCATCCTAGGGTCTATCTGCTGGGGTGCCCACTATTGTCCTGTGATGCTCATCTCAGTGCCTGGCACCATCCTGGTGTCCACCTAGATCCCAGCAGGTTCCACTATCTTAGTGCCCACCATCATCCCATAACCACCCATCCCAGCCCGCCACCATCCCGCTGCTGGCTCATCACAGTGCCACCACCAAGCTTTCCAGCCCTGTTCCCACAGGTAGCCTGGCAGGCCATAGTGGTGGCCATGGCACCCCATGGGCACTGTTATGCCCCTTGTCCCTGTGCCCAGCCTGGAAAGAGGACACCATGCCAACAGCCCCAGATCACCCTCAATTATTGATCACCGCTCGGGTGTCCATACTCAGGCTGTGCCTGCCGCCATGGCATCATGCCCACAGCCCCCCTGGAGCACACGGACCACCAGCCCCTCCAGCATCACCTTTATTCTGCAAATCACTGTGTAAAACCGGGGGTCCCACGGGCACGGGGTGGCACAGGGTGGGCACACAGCACCTGGAGAGCCCCCACCCTACCCGCCAACCGAGGGGGGCACAGGTGCCAGGATGGGAGCCTCCCTTGCCACCTCCCCACCCCCCCCATCCCCGGGAGTGTCCCATGTTGCCCCCCACTCCATGGGGGCTGCCCCAATCCTGCCCCTACCATGCCCCTGACACAGCCTGGGGAGGAGGGGTCAGGGGGGTCCCAGCCTTCAACACCAGCAGGTTTTGGGGGTGTCCTCGCTCCCCAGGGGCTGCTGCTCCTCCTCCTCCAGCCGGGCCAGGGTGGGGGCACGGGGTGGCCCCCGCAGCTCATCCAGCTCCTTGCGGTGCGCCTGCAGTACCAGCTCCGTCAGCCGCGTGAAGGACTGTGGGAGAGGGGTGGGGTGAGCCTAGGAGACCCCTCCAGTACCCCCCGACCTCTCCAGGCGCCCCAGGCCAACCCCAGCCCCCTTCCTCCCCCCAGGCCCCTCATACCTCCTTGATGTTGAGGTTGCTGCAGGCGCTGGTCTCGTAGAAATCCATCCCGTATTCCCTGGCCAGCTGCGGAACCAGCGGTTTGGCGGGGAGGGGAGGGGTACCGTGATTTGGGGGGAGGGGGGATTCAATACCCCTGCCCCCCCTCTCTGGAATGTGCACAGCTGGGCACGGACAGACAGGAGAGCTGCAGGGGTGGGCTGGCATGGGGCACACGTGGGGCTGGGTGCATGGGGCCCTGGGAGGGGCGCTGATGTTTTGGGGTCCAAAGGTCCCTGGGAGGGATACTGAGGGGCACTGGGTGCTTTGGGAGTGCAGAGGAGCATGATGGAGGTGCAGGGAGGGGTTGGGGGTTGTTGGACACCCGGGGGTAGCACTGGGCAGTAAAGGGGTTTCCTGGATGCTCTGGAGCTGCAGGGGGGAGAGGGTAAGTGGTCCCTGGATTCAGACTGCAGCAGCATGGGGGGTCACTGGATACAGATAGGGATGTTTGGGGGTCCCTGGGTACCGGTAGGGCTGCAGGAAGGCTATTGGGGTCCATGTGGAATGCAGAGGGGGTCTTGTGGAGGGTCTGGCAATGGTGGGATTGTAGGGATGTTCACTGGACGCTTTGGGGGTCAAGGGGGACACCGAGGGGGCCACTGTGTGCTTCAGGGGTGCAGGGGACCATGCTGGAGGTGCAAGGAGAGGTTGAGGGTCTCTGAATATTTTGCAGGTGGGGAAGAGGGAGCCTTGAGGGTGCACAACTTCAGGGGTGGAGGGGAAGAGACTTCCCAGACACTGGGGAGCTGTTTTTGGGGTGCCTGGGTACAGACTGCAGGAGGGTGGGGGGTCCCTGGTCATGCTGGGACGGGCTGAGGATACTTGGGGGTCCCACACAGAGGTAGGGCTGCAGGAGGGCTGTCGGGGTCCCGAGTGCAGAGGGGGCTCAGGGAGAGGCTGACCATGCTGGGGGTGCAGGAGGGGTCCTGCCCCCGGGGGGGGCACACAGCAGCCCCCGCTCACCTGCAGCCCTTGCTCTTTGGGCACTTGCCTCTTGTGCTCCTCGTCCGCCTTGTTCCCGATGAGGATTTTCTGGACGCCATCAGGTGCATACTGGGCGGGGGAACAGTGTAAGGACCCCCACACACACGGCTGGGGAACCTCCAGGCCTCCCCTCATGAACTCCCACCTCATCCACGTCACTCGCCCACTTCACGATGTGCTGGTAGGAGCGCTCGCTGCTGATGTCATATACCAGGAAAATGCCCTGCAGGGGGTGGGGGGCAGCCGTTGACACTCTGAAACTGTGCCTCAGTTTCCCTCTCCTGTGCCCAGGACAGGGAACCCCCGTACCTGTGCCCGCCGATAGTACTGCTTGGTGATGGTCTGGTACCGCTCCTGGCCAGCTGTGTCCCTGCCCAGGAACAGAGGGTCAGTGCCACCACCCATGAGTTTGGCAGGGCTCAGCCCCTACCTTGGGTGGAGGGAGTGGGACTCAGACCCTCCAAAATTTCTTCCCTCTTCCCTCCGGGATCCAATCCTGCCACTCACCAGATCTGTATCCGCACCTTGATCCCATCCACCTCGATAGTCTTCATTTTGAAGTCGACACCTGGGATTGGAATGGGAGAGGTTGTGGGGTGTCCTGGTGTTTCCCTCCGCAGGAGCTGCTGTCACTGTGTGCCCTCTGGTCCCTTCACCTCTCCTGACCCACCCCACACTCCACCACGGCCTGGTGCTGGTCTCCACACCCAGTGCCTGGCCTGACAGAAGGCCCCAGTGCCAGGTGATGATCCTGGTGCTCCCAGTTTCCTGGTGCTGCAGCTGTCGAGTTCTCCCATTTCCCAGAGCTACAGCTTCTCGGTGCTGTGGCTGCCCAATGCTTCCAGCTCCTGGCTGAATGCTGCTCCCGGTTCCCCATGCCAGAGGTGCCTGATCCTCCCGGTTCTCCTGTGCTCATGGTTTGCTGGCTCCCTGATGCTCCCGGTTCCCTGGAGCCGCGGCTCTCTGGAGCCTCTGGTTTCCCAGTTTCCCTATGCTGCAGCTTCCCGGTAGTCCCGGCTTGTGGATGCCCATGGTTTTACCGTTTCCCAATGCCCACGGCTTCCCGGTTCCCCAGTGCTGTGATTCCCGGTGCCCCTGGTTTTCCCGTGCCCACCATTCCCTGGTTCCCTGGTTCCCACGACGCCCGGATGCCCTGGTTTCCCGTTTCCCCGATCCTGTGACTTCCCAGTTGCTCGGCAGTCCCGGTTCCCCGATGTCCACGGTTTTCCCGTTCCCTGGATTCCCGTTTCTCGGTTGCTGCGTCTCCCTTCTCCTCCCGGTTTTCCGGTTCCCACGGTTCTCCCGCTCCCCGGTTGCTCATCTTCCCGTTTCCCCAGTGCTGCGGCTTTCCAGTACTCACGATTTCCTGGTGCCCACAGCTCCCCAGGTCCCCGGTTTCCCTTTTCCCCGGTACTGCGGCTCCCCGTGTTCCCGGTTACCCGGTGCTGCACCTCCCCATTGCTCCCGATTCCTTGATGCTCCCGGTTTCACGTTTCCCCGGTGCCGCGGGTCCCTGTTTCCCCGGTGCTCCCGGTTCTCTGGCTTCCCGTTTCCACGGTGCCGCGGCTCCCAGATGCTCCCGTTTCCCCGGTGCTGCGCCTCCCCGCTGCTCCCGCTTCCCCGATGCTCCCGCTTCCCCGTTTCCCCGCTCCCGCCGCGGCCGCCGTGCGCTGCCGGTGCCGGTACCGATGGTGGAGATGTGGGCGGGGTGGAACTGGTTGTCGGTGAACCGGCAGAGCAGGCAGGTCTTGCCCACGCCCGAGTCCCCGAGCAGCAGCAACCGGAACAGCACGTCGTACTGCTTGGCCATGGCGGGCCCGGGCCGCCGCCGCCGCCGCCACACCGGGGCCGCTCCGGGGCCGCGAGCTGCGCCGCCGCCGCGCCGGGCCGGGCTGGCACCGGGGGATGCACCGGGGCGGGGCGGGGCGGGCGCGGCGGCGGCGGGAGGGGGCACCGGGAGGGGAAACGAGGGGGGCGACACTGGGAATGGACCGGGGGATGCTGTGGAGAGCCGGGGAAGGGACACCGGGGATACACCGGGGATACACCGAGAGATGCTGTGGGGAATTGAGCGGCCACACGGGGCATGGATGGACTGAGAAGAGAGCTGGGGAGAAGAGGGAGACGGAACCCGGAATGCACCGTAGGATGTGTTAGGGATGCTCTGGAAAACGGGGGGTGGGAGACAGGAGATGTACCACGGGGACGAGTAGGGACTCCAAGGGCTCTGGGAGCGCCAGGGATGTACCCGGGGTTGCTCTGGGGGCATTGGGAAGGGGACAGAGGGGTACAGCAGGGGACACTGGGGTGACACAGAGCTGCACCAGAGGAACTGGTGACACTCAGGAAGGATGGGATCGCACCCAGTGGGACCTGGATAAGGGTGGGTTTTTCAGGTTGTCCAGTCCAGGGACAAGGTTCCCATGGGAGCCTCATGGGGATCAACAAGGCCAAGGGCAGGGTTGGCACATGGATCAGAACAACTCCCAAGATAAGTACAGGATGGGGGTGATGGGATGGAGAACACCCCCAATGAGAGGAATTTGGGGGGATGAGAGGGTGGATATGACCTGGCAATGTGTGCTGGCAGCCCTGGAAAGCTTTCCACGTCCTGGGCTGTGTCACTGGCACTGTGGGCAACAGGTGAGGGGGGTTTGTCCTCCTGTGCCCGCTCAGGTGAAACCCCACATGGAGCACTGTGTCCAGCCCCGGGGTCCCTGTCATGAGAATGTTATAAATGAAACAGCCAAATTGACACTGGGCGAACGTGGGACAGGCCTCTATCCACCTGTCCCCCCTCTGTTCACAAAGTCCCACCACCAAAGGTCCAGTTTTATACTTTTTATTTTCCCTGAGGCTGGATTTTCTTTGTTCACTAGTCCATGTATTAGAATTCATCTGTCTTCTTTTGGGATTCTGATTTCGATGAATAGGTTTCCAGGGACATGTTGATGAATGGATGAGATTTCTGAGAAGCCATCCCTGATCCCATCAGGCTTATCTCATAGGTGTTCCTTGGTCGTTAGGACCTCCTGATGGCTCATCTCCAAGGATGCAACGATACCTTTTTATTTTGTGATGTCTTTTGGGTGTGTTCAGCCTTCCTGGAATTCCCTTTCGTTTTCTTTTAGTCCCTATAAGTTTCCAACCTTGCAGGAATGCCCTTATACCTTATTTTATTTCTTAGTACATTTTATTTCCGGCACGAATTAATATATAGGAATCTTCCATAATAAGAAGGACAGGGAGCTGCTGGAGCAAGTCCAGAGGAGGCTGCAGAAATACTCCAAGGGCTAAGAACAGGCTGAGAGAGCTGGGATTGCTCAGCCTGGAGAAGAGAAGGAGGCTCCAGGGAGAGTTAGAGCCTTTTCCAGTGCCTAAGGAGGCTCCAAGAGAGATGGAGAGGGACTTGGGATGAGGGCATGGAGTAACAGGACAGGGGGGAATGTCTCCAAAGTGGAAAAGGGGAGATGTAGATTGGATATTGGGTAGAAATTCTTTGCTGTGAGGGTGGTGAGGCACTGAAGTCGATTTCCCAGAGAAGCTGTGGCTGCCCCATCCCTGGAAGTGCCCAAGGCCAGGCTGGAATGGGCTTGGAGCAACCTGGTCTAGTGGAAGGGTTCCCCAGCCATGGCAGGGGATGGAACTGGATGGTTTTAAAGGTTCTTTTCAACCCAACCCGTGGACTCTATGATGATGCAATCAATGACGTCACATCACGATGACGCAGCGGTCCGGTGGGGTGGCCCCTTCGCGCACGCGCGCCGGGGCTGGGCGTGACAAAAGAGGAAGGGGCGTGGTCAGACGGGGAAGGGCGTGACCACGTGAAGTGGGCGTGACCGCGTGTGGTGGGCGCGGCCAGGAGCGCGGCAGCGCGTCCCCTCCCGGCCGCCGTCGCCCGCTGCCCCCGCGGCCGCAGCATGGCGGGAGCGGCCCCCGGCCCCGGCGGGCGGCGGCGGCTGCGGGACGATGGGCTGCGGACCTGCACCTCCGCCGAGCAGGTGCCGGGGGATGTCAGGGGGCTGCAGTGAGGGGCGTGGGGTGCCGGGGCCGTGGAGTGTGGGGTGCCAGGCTGTCGTGGGGCTGGGTTTGGGGTGCCATGGAAGCGGAGTCTGGGGTGCAAGGCTGCCGTGCGGCTGAGCTTTGGGGTGCCATGGAAGTGGGGTTAGGGGTGTCGGAATGCCGTGGTGCTGGGCTTTGGCTGCTCGGGGGTGCCATGGGACTGGGTGATCCCTCTCCCAGTACCCTCACGCAACTACTGTTCCCACACCCCCTGTCACAACAGCCCAGCAGTGACCATTGTTTTGGGGGGCCCGGTGGTGCTGCCGCCCGCCAGCCACGGCAGCTTCCGCGGGACACGTCCCGCAGAACCAGTCAGGGGAGGGTGAGGGGTCCTGGGGCAGCCAGACTCTCCTCTCTGTCCCTCTGTCCTGACCCAGAGCCTGGCAGCTGCCCTGGGTGCTGGGATGGGGTAAAAAGTGACTCCGGGTTTCCCAATCCATGGGATTCTTGCTCAATTCTGCCCTGGCAGAACACAGTGCCATGAATGCAGGTCCCCTTGCGGCCCCTCCTCACCCCTGAGGCTGATCTCGGGATATTTCCTTGAGGATTACTGTGGCTTAGAATATCCAAGTCCCCGGTTATCCCAGCGTGAGCAGGAGAGTGTTTTCCATGACAGTCTTGCCATGAACTAAACTCAAGCTGGATTTCTAAAGCAGCACAGGATGGTGCTGGATTCTGGCATAATTTGGGGCACAAAGCTCCTGGGAATTCCTGCTTTGGTTTTACTGGGTGAGATGGGGCTGAGAATCAGATAAACCCCTGGGATGGAGTTGAAGCTGCAGGGTTCAGTGAGGATCATGTTTGGGATGTGCAGAGTCTCTTTCTGGAGCTTACCATAGTCTTTATTCCCATTTTTCCTGACAAGTCCAAGGTGGAGGACATCGTACAGGAGGTCTATGACGCCTACAAGACAAACCATCACTCCTCACAGTGAGTATCAAAACTCCCAATAACCATAAATAACTCCCATCCCAAGAAAGCCGTTCACCCCAGTGGGTGCTGCAATAGGATTCTGCCTCTCCTGCCACTGTCTCCCTGCTTTTTCAGGCCACCCTGCCTGCTTATCCTAGCCTTTGTATTCCAGGTATGTCCTGCAGCGAGAGAAGCACTTCCATTACCTGAAGAGAGGCCTCCGGCAGCTCACTGAAGCCTATGAGGTACTGGGAATGCCGGATATGCTACCTGGAGCCACTGGCTGGGGTGGACCCCTCGCCCTGGAGCTGTCACCAGGGTTGTTTGTTGCCGGGGGTTTGCCAGCCCCAGAGTGGGCACAGCATTCCCTGTGTGCCCACACTCATCCCAGCGATGCTCTCGGGGTTCTCCTGGCTGTCTCCTCACTCCTGCCTGCTCCTGCCACGTCGAGTGCCATTCTCTGACTGTCCCCTCTGTCCCTGCAGTGTCTGGATGCCAGCCGCCCCTGGCTCTGCTACTGGATCCTGCACAGCCTGGAGCTGCTGGATGAGCCCATTCCCGAGTCGGTGGCCTCTGAGTGAGTGGGGAGAGCTGGGGGACCCCACCATGGGCACTGTTGCTGCTGGCCACCCGCGTGACTCTGGAGGTGCCACCTCCTGCTGTCCCCAGAGCAAAGGAAGGCTTTGTCTCCCTGCCACCATCAATGCCGCCCATTCTTCCGGCGGCTTCCTCGTGACGACGGAGATGGGAGGGTGACACCCCCGGCTTCGACCTCGAGGGGATTCACGAGGCTGAGAGGGGATGTATTACCCCAGCAGGGTGACACAGGTGACACTGAGCCCCTTCCCCACCTTCCTGCAGTGTCTGCCAGTTCCTGAGGCGGTGCCAGAGCCCCCAGGGTGGATTTGGGGGTGGTCCCGGCCAGCACCCCCACCTTGCCCCCACCTACGCCGCTGTCAACGCGCTCTGCATCATCGGCACCGAGGAGGCCTTCGGCGTCATCGACAGGTCTGGGGGGCTGGGAGAAGCTGGGTGGGAGATGGGGTGCCTGTTCCCCTTCTCACAACTGCTGGGTCCTGCAGGAAGAAGCTGTTGGAATACCTGCACTCTCTGAAGCAGCCGGATGGCTCCTTCCTCATGCACGTGGGTGGAGAGGTGGATGTCAGGTGGGTGAGGGCTGCATGAGAGGGCTGTTTTGAAGGGCCTGGGCATTTTGGGCAGCCAGTGCTGGAAGCTGATGCTATGGTGGGGAGCTGGTGCCATTCTGGGGATTCAGTGCTGGGAGCTGGTGATGTTTTTGGGAGCCAGTATTGTTGTGGGGAGCCACTGCTAATTTGAGGTACAGTTTTGGGGAGTCAGTGCTGTTTTGGGGAGCAAGTGCTGGAAGCTGATGACATTCTGAGGGGCCAGTGCCATGGCAAGGTGCAGTTTTGGGGGCCCAGTGCTGTTTTGGGGAGCTGGTAGGGTGGTGGAGAGCCAGTGCCATGAGGAGATGTAGTTTTGGGAAGCCAATGCTGTTTTGGAGTGCTGGTGCGTGGCAGGGGACCAGTGACACAAGCTTCTGCCATGGCAGGATGCCGTTGTGGGGAGCCAGTGCTGGATCAGGGGCCTTGTGCCGTTTTGGGGAGCCAGTGTAATTTTAGGGAGCAGGTGCCAGTGCCACATCCCTGAGCCTCCATCTCCTGAATCTCTGGGCACCCTTTTCCCACAGGAGCGCCTACTGCGCCGCCTCAGTGGCCTCGCTGACCAACATCCTGACGCCCGCGCTCTTTGCTGGGACAGCCGAGTGGATCGCCAGGTGAGATCTGGGGACAGGTGGGGGACATGGGATGACATTCCCGGCGTTCCTGCCATCCTGACCCCGCTCCCACAGGTGCCAGAACTGGGAGGGTGGGATCGGCGGTGTGCCAGGCATGGAGGCGCATGGCGGCTACACTTTCTGCGGCGTGGCCGCGCTGGTCATCCTCAAGCAGGAACACCTGCTGAACCTCCGGAGCCTGCTGGTGAGTGACCCCTCTCCAGGGTGCTGTGGATCTCATCCTGCCAGGGATCTTTGGTCCCACACTGGTTCCCATCACCCCACAGCACTGGGTGACCGGGCGGCAGATGCGGTTCGAGGGTGGATTCCAGGGCCGCTGCAACAAACTGGTGGATGGGTGCTACTCCTTTTGGCAAGCTGGGCTCCTGCCCCTGCTCCATCGGGCACTCCATGCCAGGGGTGAGTTGCCACAGGCTTCCTCTGTCCCCAGAATGGCATCTTGAGGGATTTGACACCTCTGGGGTTTCTCCTCTGGGTTTCCCTTCCAGGGGATCCGGCGCTGAGCATGGCACACTGGATGTTCGACCAGCTGGCACTGCAGGAATACATTCTCCTGTGCTGCCAGTGCCCAGCTGGTGGGCTGCTGGATAAGCCAGGAAAGTGAGTGCAGTGGGGGAACATGGGGCTGCCTGGCATCAGGGATGCCCAGATGCCCCTTCAGCATCCCAGTATCTCCTTGCATACAGATCCCGGGATTTCTACCACACCTGCTACTGCCTGAGTGGGCTGGCCATTGCACAGCACTTCGGAAGCGGAGACCTCCACAATGAGGTGGTCTTGGGTATCCCTGAGAATTGCCTGGTAAGTGCCAGACATTGCTGGGGTGGGCAGGGATGAGCTTCCAGCACTCTACAGCACTGAGAAAGGCAGATCCAATGGGAGTGGAAAGAGTTGGAGTTTAGCCTGGAGAAGAGAAGGTTTCGGGGAGAGCTTCGAGCTGCTTTGAGGGCTTTGGACAAGGGCTTGGAGTGACAGGACAAGGGGGAATGGCTCCAAACTGGAAAAGGGGCATTTTAAATGGGGTATTTTAAAACGGAAGAAACTTTGAGGGTGCTGAGACCTTGGCACAGAGGAGCTGTGGCTGCCCCATCTCTAGAACTGTCCAAGACCAGGTTGGACTGGGCTTGGAGCAACCTAGGATGGCAGAGATTCCCTGTGCACAGTGGGTTGGACTAGATGATCTTTAAGGTGCCTTCCCACCCAAACCATTCCAGGACTCCATGATTAACATTCTCCATCCTTCTCTCTCCCACAGCAGGCCACGCACCCTGTCTATAACATTGCCCCGGAGAAGGTGGCGAGGGCAGTGATGCACTTCCTGCAGTATCCCGTGCCCAGCCTGGATCCGGCGTCCGCTGCCAAGTAATGGGGTCCTGCTGCTGGCTCGGGGTGCTGAGCCCCGGGAGCGAGCGGCACAGCCCATCCCCGTGGCAGCCTGGCCAGGTGGAGTGAGGCGCTCAGGGTGCTAGCAATACCAAAATCCAGCCTGCTCCAGGCCCAGTGTCCCGCTGCCATCCTGGCCAGAGCCGAGGTGGGACACGGGCTCTGGCAGAGCTTTTTGGCATCAATAAACCAGAAGTGACACCCGCCGTGTGCTGGTGGCCCCGGGGATGCGGGGCAGGAGGTGATGCCACGTCTGGATCCAGTGGCACCAGCTGCCCCCATTCCAAGAACATGCGGTAACCACGGGGGAGGATAAAATAAGTGGAATTTTGGCTTTTTTTGTTTATTATTTATAGTCTTATAGTAAAGGGAAGCCTTAACTTGCAAGACAACTCTGGGCAGTATGTACAACATACCTTAGATCCATGGAATGGCATCAAAATGGGGGGAAAAGGGGCACCTACGGGACAGGGACGGGCCACTGGAGTTTGGAAAATGCCACGGAGGTTGGGATGGGTCAGGGGAGGGAAGGAGGAGGAGAGGTGGGGAAGGAGCCCCCAAGCCTGGCTCTGTGCTCCGCCGACTTGGGCAGGTGGAGTTGCACACGGAGAAAATAAATAGGGAGATCCCCCCCAGTGCTTGCTCCTTTTTGGGGGGGGCTGCCCGGCTCCTCCCCGTTCTGGACTGCACTGGTCCCCGGGTATAAATAGAAATGCTCCTATAAAACCAGGAGGGAAGGGGAGGGGGGTCGCTAGCGGAGGGGAGTTGGCGGGGGAGTCTCCCTGACCCCCCCAAGTCCTTCTGCTCGGCCTGGCCGGCTCCCCCCGGGGCCGGCGCGGTGGGAGCAGGGAAGAGGCCGGGGAGGGCTGGGAAGCTGCAGTCCGAGAGCTTCTAGGAGCGGAGGGAGCGAGTCCTGCCGCGGGCCGGGGGGCGGCGGGAGGGCCTAACTGGCCTCCATGCGCAGCTTCTTCCTGTTCTGCGGCTCGTCAGGCTCCGAGTCGGAGCTGGAGTCGGAGCCACCGTCGAAGGCGGAGATGGCGCTGCCCTTGGGGTTGGTGTAGAGGCTGTTGTCCGCGGGATAGCTGGCCTGGAGCTGGGCGCTGGCTCGGGCCTTCTCCAGCGCGCGCACTGTGAGGGACGGCACCGTCATCCCCGGGCCCAGCCCTGCCTGCAGCCCAGCTCCTGACAGGCCCCAGCTCCCACGGGATCCTGGATCCCAAACTTTCCCGGACCCCAAATCCCACCAAACCCCAGTTCCCACTGAATTCTGAACCCTGCCAGACCCTGGTCCTGTCAGACCTCAGCTCTCACCAGATCCCAATTCCCACTGGATCTCAGCTCCCATTGGATCCTGGATTCTGATGGATCATATCTCCTGCCAGCCCCCAGCACCCACTGGATCTTGGATCCCAAACCCTACTGGACACCAGATCCTGGCTCCCAAACCCTGCCAGATCCCATCTCCAGACGGATGTCAGCTACCACCTTGCTGCTCCAGCAGCGCATTCTGCCGCTTGAGGTCGTCGATGTCCTGCTGGTGTGTGTGGTTTTTCCGGCGCATGTACTGAATGTACTCTGTGGCTTTGTCCAGGATTTGGGCCCGGGATGCCTGTTGCAATAGTGGGAAAAGCCAGAGGCAAGATAAAGACCTAGCCCAGGAGGGAAAACTGGAATTTTACCTGCCTCATCCCACCCTGGCTCTGGTCCTCACTGGGGAGTCTTGTGGTACAAGAGAACCTCGGGAATGTCCGAAATTGAGAAGCCGGAACCACGGGTGGGTGCTGTCCGTGCTTCCAGCACGCTCCATAAACTCACCTTCTCTCCCTGGAGTGAGGGCACGGAATCCCGCAGGCTGTGGAAGCTATCCTTGATGTGGTCCCTGCGCTTGCGCTCCAGCGCGTTGTGATGAGCCCGTTTGTCGGCCTGGGAGGGGGGGACAGGGGTGCCACCGGGAGGAGACCACTACCTGCACCCCCAAAATTCCCTCTGGGAACCGCTGCGGTAGCTCAGCTGAGCCTCCAGGGTGGCTCCATGGCCATGACGCCTCCGGCTGGGCCGCGAGGGCGTGGGAAGGAGGCGGCTCCCGGTGCTTTCGGTTTCCCCAGCTTCCTGCTGCCGGGGCAGCTCCGGGCCCCGGGGGTGGGGCACAGCACTTTCCCCCTGCAACACGGTCACCTCCTCCCCTGCCCCCCAACCAACCAGGCACAAATCCCCCTCCCATGCCCTCTGTCAACCTCTTGTGTTCTCCCTGTGCCTCCTGATCATAGCCCCACCCCCCGGACGACTCGGCCCCACACACAACACCCCCCCAAACAGCCCTGCTTTACCCCAGAAAGCCTCCCACTCCCCCTCCCCTAAAGAGCCCCGGATCCTCTTCCACACGACACCAAGCCCCACTGGTGTNGCGAGGCGGCCCCCAGCGACCTACCGCGGACTGAAACCTCGGCTGCTCCTCCTGAGGAGCCCCGACCCGGGCGAGGAGGAAGAGGAAGAAGACGGTGGGGGGGGGCGCCGCCATATGAAGGAAGAACACACACAAACCAAACATTACCCCATTCCCAGCGCTCCAAAGGTGGGGAAGAGCAACGGGGGGTTATCCCAGGGATTGTCCCTGGGTTGGGGGCCCAACTCACATCGCTCTCCACCTCGATGTCATCGTTGTCGCTCATCGCTCCCGCCCGGGTGAAGCCGCGGGCCGCGCCGCCACAACAACAGCCCGCACCGCGCATGCGCGGAAGTCGGGGGGGGGCAATGATGGCGCCGAGCGACGCGAACGCTTGCGGGAGTTGTGGTTTGAGTGGGGAGATGGAGGCATCTTCCACGTGGCGGGGACTACAACTCCCGCCGTACATCGCGCGGGGCACCGCATAGCACGCCGGGAGCTGTAGTCTCCGCTTCGGGAAAGGGGCGCTGAGGGTGCTTGGCCGGAGGATGGAGAAGGTGAGGTCCAAGGAGATGGAAGAAAGGGGTTTATTGAAGGAAAACGGGGATGGGAGGGGTCGGGAAGTCTGCAAGGCTGGCCTGGGGGGCTGCAGGCTAGCGGGGCTCCGGGACAACCTAGAGAGGGCTGCAGGGTCTGCCTGGGGTGCGTGTGGGTCTGGTCTGAAGGGCTGTGGACCAGTTTGGGAAGGTGTTGCTCTGCCTGGGGGCTCCAGGGTAGCCCTGCCGGGTCTGGGGGTCTGGCTGGGAGCTAATATGGGAGGGCTGGGGGTCTGGCTGCGGTCTGCAGGACATTGTGGGGAGCTGCAAGAGGGTCTGTGCATCTGCTTGCTAGAGGGTCTGTGCATCTGCTCAGGGGTCTGTGGGCCTCACCTGGGGGGGCTTTGGCCAAATTTGGGGGAGCTGGGATCTGCCTGGGGGCTGTGAGCCTTGTCTGAGGGGCTGTGGAATTGTGTGGGTCCTCTGGGGCTAGCCTGAGGGGCTGCAGGTTTGACCTGAGCAACCTGAGCATTATAAATTGGGGGGCTATGGGCCTGCCTGGGGGCTGTACCACAATTTGGGGGTCTTTGTACCACAACTTGGGGGTTGCAGATTGATCTCAAGGCTGTGGACCTGACCTGGAGGGTCCATGGGCTAGTCTGGGGGTCTGTCAGCCAATGTGGGGGGCTCTGGGCTGCCTGAGGGCTTTAGGCTTAGTCTGGGGGGCTGCAAGCCTGGCCTGAGGGGATTTGCAGAATTTTGGGTGCACCCAGGGGGGAGCTGTGAAACCCCCTCAAGTGCCAAGAGCAGAATGGGGGCCAGGCCAGGCTGTCCCTATCCCAGCTGCTCCCCGTCCTCTTTTGGCAGCTCATCCTCACTGGTGGCCTCAGTTGGGTGCCTGTCATTGTCCTCCTTGTCCCCATCACCGTCGGAGCCAGTCTCATCCGAGTTGTCCTCCAGGTAGCGATATCCACGTGTTTTATGGCGTGGGCGCGGGATGCGGGGCAGCCGGACTTCCATGTTCCATGCCACCTTCTGCTCCATCCACAGGTATGTCCCCACTGCCACCACCAGCGTCAGCAGCATGATGGACAGCTTGGCCTGCGGCACAGGGAATTTTGGGATTGGCATGTGGGTGTGTCCCCAAAAAGCCTGGAATGTCTCAGAGTGGGCTGGGGCGTATCTGGGACTTACCTTCATGGGCAGCCCCGACCACAGGTAGACGGTGAAGATGGCCAGGGCCTGCCACCAGTGGTAGATGGTGAAGATGAAGTCTTGGCGTTCCTTTTTCTTGTACAACAACCCCAGGAGGACTGTGGCAGAGATTGGAATCAGTGTCCCCTTCCTGTGCCATGTCCCCTTGGTTTGGGGGACAATCACAGTGGGTCTGTCCCGTGGATCCGAGGAGTGAGACCACAAACTCGTGGTACCGGGGGATATGAGGAGAGGATGTGTGGAAAAGCTTGGGACAACCCAGGCTATTTTGGGGACCGCCAAGACATTCTGGGGGCAACTAGGCTGTTTCAAGATCTTCCTGCTACTCACTGCTGATTCCGGTCTTGTTGAGGGCGCTGCCCGTGCCCCAGAGCGCGGCAATGCTGTAGAGCAGCGGCGCCTGTGCCAGCTGCCGGGGCTCCGGCGCCCAGCAGAAGAGCGTCACCAGGAGTACAGCGTGGATGAAGGCTCCAACCAGGAGCGGGATGTGCCGGCGCAGGCGCAGCATGCACAGGGCCAGGCTGGAGCACACCGAGGCGGAGAAGCCGTAGGCCATGAGGAGATACGCCAACCTCTCCAGCCCCAGGGCGCACACTCCGTAGTTCTGCAGCGAGCACAGGCTCAGCATCACCTGTCCCTACTCCGTCACCTCCCACCCCGTCACGGATCATACCAGGGAAAATCCAGTGCAGACAAAGAGCACCTCGAAGCCGCTGTAGATGAACAGTGGGAAGAGGTGCCGCAGGCGATAGTCCCGCATGTGCTTGAAGGGCAACTGGAAAATGTTGCCCCAGCCAATGCTGCGCATGTCGATCTCCTCCATGGGCCGGTACGCTGCGCCACACAGCACCAGCACCTGCAGGACGCCTGCAGGTGAGGTCCTGCCATCGTCCAGCCCATCTCTATCCCCTCCCACCCCAGCGCTCACCACCAGCATGGCAAGGAAGGCGGCGGCCATCAACGCGCTCTCCACGATGATGAGGTTGACGCTGCGGGGAAGGCTCTGCAGCACCGTCTTGTTAAAGCCAGGCAGCGTGCCGTGGCTCAGGGTCCCTGCCAGTGGGGCACAGGCCATGGTTAATCCCAATGGGGGGCTCCCGGTGCCACCCCGCACCCCACCCGCGGCCTCACCACAGTGCTTCACTGCAAAGAGCGTGTGGTTGAGTTGGTAGAGGTAGTTGTTGAGGAAGAAGACCATGGGCATCTGAGCACAGACGAAGCTCAACTACAGGATGTAGAGGGGCGCACACTCAGTGCTGCTGGCGTGGCCCCTTGCCCATCCCAGCCACCCCACCGGGGCTCACGTGGAAGCAGGAGTAGAAGATGGTCTGGAAGACGATGATGTAGGCATTGCTGGCATCCCGTGGCGCCCGCTGCCTCTCCTCCTGCTCCTCCTTGTAGTTAACGTACTCGTAGTACTTCTGGGCCATCCTGCGTGGAGCAGCGGGTCAGCCAGCACCCCCTGCACCCCCCCACCCCCCCCGATGCCTACCGTGTGATGTAGGTGCCCATGGAAGCCCAGAGGGGCACAATGACCATGCCGATGGCCACTGCCGAGGGCACCAGCGTGTAGTAGCGCTCCCAGTAGTTGCTGGAGACGAAGAGGGCATAGATGCCCACCGCCAGGAACATGGCCCACTTGGTGCCGAAGAACCTGCCGGGGCAAGGAGCAGAAGCGTGGGTGGCCGTGCCAGTGAGCCATGCCGGCCAGGAATGGTGGTGGGGCCGTACCTGATGAGGATGGGTGTGTAGAGCAGTGCTGCCACGGGTGTGACATTGATGCCCATCAGCACTTTGTGGTCAATGTCCTCCAGCCGGATGTTGCTGTACTTCACCTCCCGGTACGTCTCGTCATAGTGAAGGATCAGCTGCATCTGCAGCAGGCCTGGCGGGGGGGTGGTCCAGGGGTGGTCACTCCATGCCCTGAACACCCCAAGTTGTTTTGGGGGTCCCTGGGAGGTTCCATACCCAGGTAGACACTGTAAGTGAGGGTGCCAGCCAGGCTGGCGGCCACCACGTTCTTGATGACACCGAGGCGCTTGCGGCGAAAGTACTTCTGCTCCTCCTCCTCCTCATTGTAGTCAGGGTGAGCACCCACAAAATCATCCAGCTGTGGGTGATTCCAGCTGTCAGCCCTTGCAGATGACCACCATAGGCCTGGTTCCCCCCCCGTGGGTGTCCCCCTGGTCTCACCTGTGTCTCTGTCCCCTCGGTGCCCAGCCCAGCACTTGGGACTGTCTTGGCCCCATTCTGGCAGCTGTCAATGTCCTTCTCCATTGGTCCTTCTGGGGGGGCCTGGATGGTATCAGGGTGGGGGGGACCCTGTTGACACCCCAAGTCTTGCACCGGTATGTTTTACACCCCTGTGTCCTGCACACACAAACCCTGCCCCCTCGTGCCCAGTACCCCCAGCCCTTACACCCCTGCACCGTGCACCCATGTGCACGGCACCCCCAAGCCATAAACCTCTGTGCTCTGCACCCTCAGATCCTGCACACGTGGTTTGCACCCCTGTGTTCTGCACCCCTACACCTTCAGATCCTCACCTCCAAATCCCGCGCTCCCTACCCAGCTTTGCACTCCCCAGAGCTGCACCTCTGGGCTCAGCACCCCCTCCCCATCACCCGACCCCAGCCCCGCTCGCCGATGCCGGAGCTTCTCGGGGCGGGGCGGGCGCCTCTTCCTCTTTCGGTTAGCGCCGGCGGGACGGAGGTGGTTAAAGGGGCCGCTCCCGGACCACCCCCCACCATCCCCCGCTCCCGGACCACCCCCGATCCCGGCCCGCACTCCTCAGTGCCCCCCACCCGCCCCTGTTCTCAGCACCCCGACCTCCGCAGCACTCGTCATACCCCAATCCGCACAGCACCCCGACCCCCCTGCACAGCACCCATTGCTCCCCCATCGCACAGCACCCCAGCCCTCTCCCCCCCGCTTCCCTGTGACCTCCCCAGCCCCCCAGAGCTCCCACCGGACCTCGGGGTGGGTGCTGCCTCCTCGGAGTGCCTCGTGGCACTGGATGCTCTCCCCTGTTGCTTTCGCTTCCCCTTCCCGGCCCGGGGGATGTGCCAGGGTGCCTGGGCGGGGGGACACCCCAATCGGGGGTGTCGGGCACGTGCCTGCCCTGGTGTCACCCCAAAGTGGGGGGCAGGAAGGTGTCCGGGTGCGTGGCACGGCGGGGTGCCCCGGGGCAGGGCGGGGAGACTGCTGGGCCGGGCGGATGGGGTGGCATCTCCGGGGCAGGATCTGGCCCAGCCGGTAGCGGGAGATTCTTCAGATGGGACTCTTGGGAGGGTACTGGTTTCTGCAGGATAGGGGGGGTATGCCGGGAACAGCCCCAGCACGGCCTTAGCAGTGGGGCAGGGGCAAAGGACCCCCATCCTGAGGGTCCCCCACACCCCAGGCAATGGGAGCCACCCTGGGGTGCTGGAGCAAAGGGCTCTTCCTGGGGGTGGTCCTGGGAGCAGGATGAGGGGAGTCTGTTGTGTCATGGAACCGTTGGGAAGCAGGATGAAGGGTGTCAGTGGGAACCCCATAAGTCAGGGTGATCCTGGGAGCAGGATAATGGGAACCCTTGGGAAGCAGAATGAGGGGTGTTGGTGGGATCCTCATGGGTCAGGGTAGTCGTGGTAGCAGCATGGTGCATGTCTATTGATTATGGAACCCTTGGGAAGCAGGATGAGGGGTGTCTATGGGTACCCTATGGATCCGAGTGGTGACAGGGGCAGGATGAGTGGTGTCTGTGGGAACCCCATAGGTCAGGGTGGTCATGGGATCAGGATGACGGGTGTCTGTGGGGTCCAAATGGGTCAAAGTTCATGGTGGTAGTGTGGTGGCCCTGGGAGTTCCACCATCCCAAGGGGGAGGTCCCATTCCATTCTAGCCCATCCCAAACCTTGTCCCCACGGCCAGCTCCACGGAGGCGGGGCCCAATCCTTCCCGCCCCTGGCCGTGGGGCCCAGCCCCACAGCATTTAGGGACCCCCATGCCGACCTCCAGCAGTGCCTGCCTGGCCTCGCGCTCCTCCAGCTTCCACACAAGCTCCCAGGTAAGCACTGCGGGGTCCCCAAAACTGGCACTCCCTGCATGCCACCCTTCTCACACCCCCATGGTGGTGGGGGCTGTGGGGCACGGGGGGGGGTCCCTCGAGGAAGGGTGGGTGTCTGGGCATGGAGAGGGTGACAGATGGGGGCTACAGCTCTGTCCTCCCAGATCTGGGGGTGTCTTGTCCCTGAGGTCCCCATAGGTGACCTTACATCAGCAGGGCAGCCTCGGCAGGTCAGTGTCCAGAGGATGGTGATTATCCCGGGAATCCCAGGCATCTTCCAGAGCCTCTGGCAGCTGCCCTGGGTTGAGTCACCCCACAACCAGGATGCCCCCAGGAGCACCACGCCGCCCTTCAAAGGTGCCGTGGGTGACTCCTCTTGGGATCGAGCTGGCATCTCCAGCACTTCCATCCTGGCATAACCCACGCGGTGTCTCTCCCCAGGGCCATCACGTTCTCCATGGAGACTGGCAGCTCCTTCCAACAGCTTGGCATGCAGCAGGCCCTTGAGCCCCCGAGGCAGCAGCTCCCGGGCTGTGGCAAGTGCAGCACCATGGGCGGTGATCCTGGCAAAGATCCTGGGAAAGCTGCTGTGTGCAGTGGAGGCAGCGGGATCGGGAAGGGGCCAGTGCCAATGGTCTGCAGCACTCCGTGGTGAGAGCAAGGGGCTGGGAGCAGGAGGGAGACAGGGAGGTGGACAGGAGAAGCTGTGGCAGTGCCAGGGCAATGGGGACCCCGGGTTGGTGCTGGGGGAAAAGTCTGAGGTCTGTGAGCCGCCACATCCCAGCATGACCCAAGGGAGAAAACAGGATCTGCTGGGAATGGTGCGGTGTTGGGCTGCTCCCAGCAGCAAGCGAGACGGCTGTGTGTGTGTGGACTCCCTGTCCTGTCCCCAGGGAATCTGGGGTCCACTTTGATGCTGGGGTGGGATAACGTGGATCTGGGATGACATGAAGCTCTGGGGAGGTAGAATGGGGCTGGGTCCCCTCTAACACCCCGTCCCTGCAGTGGGAACCCCTATGCAGGGCTGGTGAGCCACCTGCGGGCATCCTGGCTCTCGGGGAAGACGCGGCCCATGGAATACCGCGTGGCCCAGCTGGAGGCTCTGGGACGCTTCCTGGATGACAAGAAGCAGGAGATCCTGGAAGCCACTGAGTTGGACATGGGCAAGGTAAGGAGGGCTGGGAATTGGGGGCCACTGGCATCACATCTTTGAAGTCCTTCGTACACCCTTGTCTGGGTATTGCATCCTTGTGAGGGTCCGGGCACAGGGGTGTCCCTTCCTTGAGGTCCTGCTTCCCCCTTGATGTGCTCCCAGGCTGGTGCATCTGTAAGTGCTGGATCCCTGCAGATCCAGGGATAGTGGAGGGACAGTGCTGTTGATCCCATCCCTGGTGCCTTGAAACCAGGCAAAGGCCCTGTTGGCCTGTCGGTGACCAGCCGAGGTGGGAGCGTTTCACACTCTGATCTGCATCCTGGGGGTCCGTGTGACCTCCTCTAAGGTGACATCCTGGGATGCTCCTGGCCAGCCCGGCACACCTGGGATTACTGGGATTGTGCAACATGCTGGCACTGCACATTCCTCCCAGGGCCTCCAAGGGACTGGTTTCACTGGCATGGTGACATGGGCAGGGCTCTGGATATGACTCGGGGTGTTGTGGCATCCAGGAGCTCCTGGATGATCTGCAGGTGAAGTGGGAGCATCCGCATCATGGGTAATTCTAGTGGTCTCAGCTCATCATCCCTGGAAGTGTTCAAGACCAGGTTGGATGGGGCTTGGAGCAACCTGGGCTAGTGGAAGGTGTCCTTGCCCATGACAGGGCAGAATTGGATGAACTTTAAGGTCCCTTCCAACCCAAACCATTCCAGAATTCCATGATACGATCCTCTTTGTTTGGCATCAGTGAAGTGGCCCATGCCCTCAGCAATGTTTTTCCACAGCCTGCCATCTCCCAAGGCTTCTAGTTGCCTTGTTTGTTGGAGGTGTGGCCTTCTCCTTCAGCCAGGCCTTGATAGGCATCAGTACTCTGAATGTGTCCGTCGTCTCTCCTAATTACACCTAATTAGATCCGGTAGTCCAGTAATGAGCTTGTTATGCAGCCAGGCCCTCATAGCTAGATGGACACTTCATCTGCTCTTACGTAGCTGAGGTGGTGTGTCATCTCCAGCGGTGCCGGTTCCTCTTTGGTGCCAATGATTGGTGGCACTTGGATGACCTCAGACTTAATGTCCTATCTAACCTTTGTATCCCATCAAAATTCATAATGAACCATCATCTTCCTCATCCTGGTGATGCCATCGTCATCCTGGTTTGAGAACAGCCCCGTTGCTTCACCCGATTATCTCATATGCCTGCTGAGCCCTCATGAGGGTCCTCACACCTCCTGGCAGCTGCATTTTGGGGACCTGAAGGTCTCTTGGTGATGGAAGATCCTGGGAATCAGCAGCCAGCTTTCCCAACACCAAAGTGGTGTGAGGATGGGAGGAAGACTCCAATCCAGCAATGTTTTTGGGTTGTAGGAATCCAAAATACGATGTTGCAGCACAGGAGCTTTGTTCCCCCTGCTCTCCACGGTCATGAAGGGGCTCCACTGAGCTGGCTGGGCTATCCCTGGTGTCTTCACACTTCTCCTGCAGGGATGATATGATACCAATCTGTGCTCTGCAGCTATGGAGAGGACCCACTTCTCTATCACAAGGGGATTAATTAAGCTGTGGTTCTTATTGCTTCCCTTTAGTCAAGGCCTTAAGATGTTGACTAAACTTAAGACTAAAAGGTGCAGCTTTTGTCCACGGGTGGTGGAAGGGAGCTCAGGGTTTTTCTTCCAGCTGGAATATCCAAGTGGTCAGGATGCCTTCCACCAGGATCCGGTCTTCAGGAGCTCTGGTGACATTGCTTGGGTGTCCCCTTGGCTCAGGGCTCTGTTGCCAGTTCACAGTGCTGAGCTCAGGAATTTGTTAGATACCATGAAAATGTTCATTTTTGGGTTTTTTTTTCCTTCTGGCCAAATAGTTATTTTCATAAAATTTCCGGGATACTGATAATCCCTGGGAGTTACAGGAGGTGATAGAAACTTCTGCTGAAGAGATCCTCCTGCTATTCATGTTTGAAGGAGGGGAGAGATGCCACCTGGGGTGGTGGGGTTGGGGTTAGGATGATGGGGTCTGTGTTAGGGTGACAGGGTCAGTGTTGGGGTGGCACTTCCATTATGTCTGTCCCCAGCCATCCTTCGAGGCTTTCTTCAGTGAGATCCTCCTCTGCAAGAACGAGCTCAATGTCACCCTCAACAACCTGTGCCACTGGATGAAGGATGAGCATGTGGACAAGAACCTGGTAAGAAGGAAGGTCTGGGAAAAGGGAAGCGGTGGAGAGGGATGATTGGTGGGGAAGGCAGTGCTGAGGTCATGTTCTTCCTTGAAGGTGATGCAGCTGGACTCCGCCTTCATCCGCAAGGACCCCTACGGGGTGGTGCTCATTATAGCGCCCTGGAACTACCCCATCCACCTCTTCCTGGTGCCCCTCATTGGGGCCATCGCTGCTGGTGAGCCCAAACTTCCAGTCCCCTGGCCTGGAAGTGCCAAGGTCACCCCAGGGGTCTCATGCCCAGAAGGGCTGTCTGTCACCATGTCACTGTGCTGATGTCCTGTTCATCTTCCTCCAGGGAACTGCGCCATCATCAAACCCTCAGAGATCTCCAAGCACACAGAGAGACTCGTTGCTGAAACGCTGAGCTGTTACCTGGACACTGTGAGAAGCCCTTCTTGTCCTTATCTGTTGTTCCTGGGCCATAGTGTTCCCAACCTTGCCTCACACCCACCATCCCCACACATCATCCATATGCAGAACCCTCTCCCTCTACACTCAGCCGACCTTCCAGCTTCCTGGGATGCTGTTAGTGGGGGTAGATGGTGACACAAGGGGATTTTTTTCTGTTTCCTTGCAGGACTGTTTTGCTGTAGTAACCGGCGGTGTGCCAGAGACCACCAGGCTGCTGGAGAACAAGTTTGACTACATCTTCTTCACTGGTACGTCCCAGAGCAGAGCCCTGAGGGGATGTGGTGCCAGGATCTGTTGGAGGATCTGGGATGTGTGTCTGAGGTCTGGCAGGAGTCAGTATCACATCCCAGAGCCGTGCGATGGCTGGTGGGATTCCCACCTCAATCCATGTTTTCCCTGCCTGCAGGCAGCCCCCCAGTGGGGCGGATCGTGATGACGGCCGCTGCCAAGCACCTGACACCGGTGAGCTGGAGCTGGGGGGCAAGAACCCCTGCTACGTGTCCGACACCTGTGACGTGACCAACGTGGCGCGGCGCGTGGTCTGGGGCCGCTTCTTCAACGCGGGGCAGACCTGCATCGCACCCGACTACCTGCTCTGCACCATAGAGATGCAGGAGAAGCTCATGCCCGCTCTGCGTGAGGCCATCACCGAGTTTTTTGGTCCCAACCCCCGAGAATCCCCGGATTTCGGCCGCATTGTGAGTGACAAGCAGTTCCGGCGCCTCCGGGCGCTGCTGGGCAGCGGGCGCGTGGCCCTCGGGGGACAGACGGACGAGGCGGAGCGCTACATCGGTGAGCCTCGGGGGTCACTCACGCCTTGGTGACCACATTGGGGGTTTTCAGGGGGTCTTCATACAGAGGGGAGGCTCCAGAGGGAAAGAGTTTTAGGGGTGCTTAAAAGGGGTCCTGAGGGGAGGTGCCATCTCTGACCTCTGTGCCTGGCTGATGCTGTCGGGTTTCTCTGCAGCCCCCACGGTGCTGGCGGACGTGCAGCCCTCGGACCCTGCCATGCAGGAGGAGATCTTCGGGCCCATCCTGCCCATCGTGGTCATCGCCAACATGGATGAAGCCATTGACTTCATCAACGCGCGGCCGCGGCCATTGGCCCTCTACGCCTTCTCCTGCGACAGCAAGGTGTGTCTGTGGAGCAGCAGAAGTGGGGAGGGAAGTCAGGCACCACCTCCACGAGCCCCAGGACGTGCTCTGAAGGGTCTTTAGAGCCACTCTGGGAACATCCAATGGGTAAACTGAGTAAGGTTTGCCAAGTGCAAGCCCCTCATCTGCCTTCTCTGCTCCCTCCCAGATAGTGAACCAGGTCCTGGAGCGGACGAGCAGCGGAGGCTTCTGTGGCAACGACACCCTGATGCATGTTTCACTGACCTCGCTGCCCTTCGGAGGCATTGGTAGGTCCAAAATCCTCAGTCCTGGGCATTGGGAGCCAGGTGTGATCCGTGGCCTGAGCCATGGTCAGGAATGTGAGTTTCCTCCTGGAGCCAGTGTGGTGCTGGGCTGGATCCCTCTAATGTCCCTCAGCAGCCAGACTGTACCTTCATTACTACAAAATATTAGGAACAAAACACTTATGAAAACCTGGAGAACCTCTTACAGGATCTTGGAGATCCTCCTTGGAAAAGAAGAGATTTTTGGTCTCCAGAGGCACTGATTTTTGCTTTCTCAGGTGAAAAGTGAGGCTGCTCAGCCCTGCCCAGCTGTGGGTGCAGCATGATTCAGGGATACAGGAATGCAGGAATGTTGTTTCCCGGAATACTTCCCCATGTCTTGATCTCTTCCCAAAATATTTCTGGGATAAGTCCCTTCATTTGGTGCTGCCTTTGCTCAGCATCTCTGTCGGGGATGGCACTTGAGTCAGACATAATGAAACACCCAGACAATTAATTCCTCACCTGTCTGTGGCTTAGGGAACAATTTTTTGTACTTCCCATTCTGTAACTTATCTTAATTGGGAATGATTCAGACCAACCACCTTCAATTATCAGGTAAAGCCACTTTAGAGCAGGTGAAGGGGCTGAAGTCATTGGGGTGAGATGGCCCCAAAGCTTCCACAGGACGTCACTGGGCTCTTTAACCTCCAGCTGAACCAGCCACAGGAACTGGGAGAACTGGCGTAGCCAATGTGGCTCCAGGTTTTTAGAGTTCTGGGAAAAATGTCGAACAGCTCCAACCATGGGGAGATACAGTGGAGTATCATGGAGGGAAATCAAGACTTGCAGAACCCAGCAAAGCTTGTGTAGATGAATGGAGGTGGGTAAAAAGGAGATGCTGAGGCCTTCAAACTGCTGAGCTGCAGCAGGATTGCCTGGACTGAGCATCCATATACCTGGAGGAGGCACTGGAAAAATGGAATTCCTCCACCATGTCTGTGCTGCTCAGGAAATCCTGTAGGTGTCTTTTTCCCTTGTTTTGATGCTTGGAGAAGGCATCATCAGGAGCAGAGTCCTGTCCTGAGCATGGACCTGTCCTGTGTGTTCCAGGGAACAGCGGCCTGGGAAAATACCATGGGAAGTTCACCTTTGACACCTTCACCCACCACCGTGGCTGCCTGCACCGGAACATGGGGCTGGAGACGCTCAACACCCCGCGCTACCCCCCCTACACCCAGCAGAAGCTGGGGCTCCTCACGAGCACCTTTGAGGTGAAACGCAGGGGCACCTGCACCCTGCTCTGAGCCTGCCACGTCCCGCTCTGAGGGTGCCACAGAGTCAGCGTGGAGAACTTGGACTGTCCCCCTCTCCCTCTTCATCACACTTCCTCACCGTGTCCTTTGCCTTGCTGGAGCATGTCCAACAGCTGGGATGGACATCCTCTCCTGCACCCTTGTGGCCTCTGCTCCGAACCATTTTCCAGGACACAGCTGAAACAACCAAAAACTTTTTCTCACTCTAAACCTCTCTTTCTGGTGGAGAAGCGCTCCCATCAGTCCAATCTCCCCTCACAAGGATTTTTCTTTTGGAATGAACCTCTCTCCCTCCTCACTGTTGCTCTTTGCTCCATGTAACTCTGCCTATAGTAAAGACTTTGCATCAAACTCTCTCCCAGCCTCTCTTTGTGCCTCCCTCCTCTGGTTTGTGGGGTGCTGGGAGGGTATTTCCCATCCCAAGCAGTTTTAGCTGGAATGGAGTCAGCAGTGACGTGTGGCGAGGCAGCCGGCCAAAGGTCAGAGCAGCCGGCCAAGGGTCAGGGCAGGCGGCCAAGGGGCAGGGCAGGAAGCTGGCAGCCACCCTGTCAGCCGAGAAGAGGGAAGCTGTGGTTGGCAAGCCCGGCACAAACATCCCACACCACGCCTGTGGGAGCATGGAGACCGGAACTGTTGTCCCGCAGCTCCCTGAGAGCGAGGCCGGGAGAGCCCCCGAGGGTGATGGTGGGAACGAGATTGTGGATGGTGATGCCTTGAGGTGAGAGTGTGTGGGGACAGTGTGGGTGGCGGGAGGGGTCCCGCTGCTCCATCCTCTCCCTGGAGTGGCAGTTGGATGCTGGGCTGGGGCGATGCAGAGCTCTGAGGAGCTGGAATGGGCCTGGTGTCCGTCTAACACCCCTGTCCCCACAGCAGGAATCCCTTTGCAGGGCTGGTGAGCCACCTGCGGGCATCCTGGCTCTCTGGGAAGACTCGGCCCATGGAATACCGTGTGGCCCAGCTGGAGGCTCTGGGACGCTTCCTGGATGACAAGAAGCAGCAGATTCTGGAGGCCACTGCCTCTGACTTGGGCAAGGTGAGAGGGGACAGGAACAGGAGGACTTGGAGGCCGGAGGAGCTGAGGGACTCCCACAGCCCAGCTGGGGGGGCTTTGTCCTCCTCTCATTGGGTTCTCCAGCCCTGCCTGGGTTCTGTCCTGGGAGCACAGCCTCTGGATTTGGGAGACTGAGGTGAAGCACATCCCAGTCACCATCCTCCAGAGTCCATGCCTGCCCTGCCATAGACAGAGGGGGCTGTGGGGAGCCCCTTGACATGGATAGCCATTCCCACACCCACCAGCCTCAGTTTCCCTCCTCCCTGGGCAGGTTAATCCCTGATTTCTGTCCCTGCTCCCTGCCCTAAACTTCCCACTTGATGTCACCCCCTTCCCTCCTGCAGGGCTCACCCCGGCTGTGACTCCCCGAGCCTGGATCCCCTGGCTCTGCAGGCAGAGCCTCAAGAACACACACAGCTCATCAACTTCTCTTCTCCAACCTAGTCCCTTTGGACACCCTCCCCATTCTTCCTGTTGTCCGGATGAATAGGATCTGCATAATTTTTCCTATTTTTAAGCAATCAATGCTTAAAAACACCATGTTGCAGACACAGGGGGTCCTCAATACCCTTAGGAATTGAAATCCAGCATGGGATGTAGAGGGCTCCAGCCCCCAAATCCTGGGCAAAACATTATGGAGTGTTGGGATAAGAGCTGCAGGACATGCCAAAGTGACATGTTGCATCCTTGGAATCTGCAGCCACCCTTTGAAGCTGAATTATCTGAGATCTTCCTGTGCAAGAATGAGCTCCATGAGACCCTGAACAACCTCTCCCGCTGGATGAAAGATGAGCATGTGGACAAGAACCTGGTGAGAGGGAAGAGAAGAGCGAGGATGGGAGGGATGGTGGTTCAGGGTGGGAGCTGACGTGGTTGGTGTCCCACAGGCAATGCAGCTGGACTCCGCCTTCATCCGCAAGGACCCCTACGGGGTGGTGCTCATTATAGCACCCTGGAACTACCCCATCCACCTCTGCCTGGTGCCCCTCATTGGGGCCATCGCTGCTGGTGAGCCCAAACTTCCAGTCCCCTGGCCTGGAGGATCCCAGCAGTGCCGAGCACTGGTGAGGGTACCTCATCCATAGAAGGGCTGTCTGTCACCATGTCACAGCTCCAACATCCTGTCTGTCTTCCCCAGGGAACTGTGTCATTGTCAAACCCTCGGAGGTGTCCAAGAAGACAGAAAGAATTGTGGCAGAAGCGCTGCCCACCTACCTGGACAAGGTGGCACACTCTTCCCATCCCCATGGCATGGCTGGGGCACCCCTGCACACATGGAGCTGTGCTCTGTGCCTGCCTCACACACCATCTCTGATTCCACGTACTGCCCAACTTCCTTCCTCTATGCCCAGCCAGTGTCCCAGCCTCCCAGGATGCTCTTGGTGGGGACAGATGGTGACAGGAGGGGACCTTTCTCATTTCCTTGTAGGACTGCTTTGCTGTGGTGACCGGTGGCGTGCAGGAGACCACCAGGCTGCTGGAGAACAAGTTTGACTACATCTTCTTCACTGGTACGTCCCATGGGACAGACCAGAGCCCTGCCTGGATTTTGTGTGAGGAGGAAGATGAGTTCCCTCCAGACATTCCTGCTAAGAAGGCAGAGATTGGGTTGGGGATATGGTGCCAGGATCTGTTGGAGGATCTGGGATGTGTGTCTGAGGTCTGGCAGGAGTCAGTACCACATCCCAGAGCCGTGCGATGGCTGGTGGGATTCCCCCCTCAATCCATGTTTTCCCTGCCTACAGGCAGCCCCCCAGTGGGGCGGATCGTGATGACGGCCGCTGCCAAGCACCTGACACCGGTGACGCTGGAGCTGGGGGGCAAGAACCCCTGCTACGTGTCCGACACCTGTGACGTGACCAACGTGGCGCGGCGCGTGGCCTGGGGCCGCTTCTTCAACGCGGGGCAGACCTGCATCGCGCCCGACTACCTGCTCTGCACCATAGAGATGCAGGAGAAGCTCATCCCGGCCCTGCAGAAGGCCATCGATGATTTCTATGGCCCCAACCCCCGAGAATCCCCGGATTTCGGCCGCATTGTGAGTGACAAGCAGTTCCAGCGGGTGCAGAGACTGCTGGGCAGCGGGCGCGTGGCCCTCGGGGGACAGACGGACGAGGCGGAGCGCTACATCGGTGAGGCTCGGGGGTCACTCACATCTTCATCCCTGCATGGAGTACATTTCAGGTTTGGAGAAGATTGTGACAGGAACTGGGTGCTTGGCTAGGAAGGTGGCCTTTTGTACAGGATTTGGGTCCTGGGGGGACGACCAAGGTGCCATCTCTGGCCTCTGTGCCTGGCTGATGGTGTCGGGTTTCTCTGCAGCTCCCACAGTACTGGTGGATGTGCAGCCCTCGGATCCCATCATGCAGGAGGAGATCTTCGGGCCCATCCTGCCCATCGTGGTCATTGCCAACATGGATGAAGCCATTGACTTCATCAACAGCCGGGAGCGGCCCTTGGCCCTCTACGCCTTCTCGTCCGATGACAAGGTAGAGCCAAGCCAGGACTACACAAGCCCAGTGCTCCTTGGCAGCTGTATCCAGCCGTGTTTGTGCTCCAAGTGTTTCCCTTACAGCACCCAGCCCTAGTTAGGGGGCATGGATTGTGTATGGAAGTAGGGGAATGGGGTGGAAACCCTTGTCCCATCTTCGTGTCACTCTCAGGTGGTGAACCAAGTCCTGGAGCGGACGAGCAGTGGTGGCTTCTGTGGGAACGACACCCTGACACACATGACATTGACCTCGCTGCCCTTCGGAGGCATTGGTAGGTCCACAATCCCCAATCCTGGCCATTGGGAGCCAGGTGTGATCCCACTCATGGTCAGGAAGGGTCTCAGGAGGAACTCGCAGCTCCAGAGGGCTCGGTAGTCCATAGGGAAATTCTTCTCCAGAAGCCCTTTGCTTTACCTTGGGCTCTTGGGCTTTGCTGAACACCTATGGAGCACCCTGAGGTTCTCTCTCTCCATACTACCCATCCCAAGCTCTGTATTCCCTGGATCCACAAAAATGTCTTGCTTAAAACATAGGGAACCAGGGCTTGAAGCAACCTCGTCCAGAGGAAGGTGTCCCTGCCCATGGCAGGGGGGTGGAACTGGATAATCCTTAAGGTCCTTTCCAACCCAAACTATTCTGGGATTCCATGATGGAGGCACCCCCTTTTTATGGGATAATCTCCAGTAGCAGCTCCTGTTTTTTCCACCTTTTTTCCTCTCTTACCACTCAGCTGGCCAGGAGGCAACAGTGACCTCCCTTTATCCTGGGGCTGCCGATGTACGAAGTACTGAACCCAACACATCACTCCAACCCTGATTAGCATATTATCAGGAAGACAGACAGGCTCAGGCTGACTCATGGGATTTTATCACATCTGTTATCAAATGATGTGTGGATTTTGCTATTTTTTGCCAGCCTGCCTGGCTTTCCTGTGCTTATTCCTGGCCAGCCAGCTTCCACTTCTCAACATTCATCCTTGGTGCTGGCTCCCACCTCACCAAAGGCGCCTTGGTCTTTGTGCCTCTCCACCCCTGCAGTCTTGCCCCCTTGCAGCAGGGCTGGATCCAGCATGGATGGGATGTCTTTTGGAGGGTATTGCTGTGGTAGGGAAGCTCATCCAGTGGGAGCATCTTGCTGCTGTCATCACCTCATCAGTGACACCCTTCCAGTTGCTAAATATGTTAATTGAAGTGGCAAAATCCACTGACAAGAGGGTTTTTGGAAATCTCTCCACCTCCCAGCCTAATCTTCCCAATCCAAACATCCACTTGGGTATGCACTTGGTCACCTCCATGGTCCTCTTTGGGTCACATTCCTGGGAAGCTCATCCATGGCTTGGAAAGCAGCTGGATGAAGTCATGGTGCTGCTTTCACAGAGCTGGGAGCTTAATTTTGGATTCTTTGACCCAAAGGGTGGCCAGATCCAGCTACACACCAGGGTCCTGTGCTGTGTATTCCAGGGAACAGCGGTCTGGGAATGCACCACGGGAAGTTCAGCTTTGACACCTTCTCCCACCACCGGGGGTGCCTGAAGCGTGGGATGGGCTGGGAGCCCCTCAATGCCCCGCGCTACCCCCCGTACAGCCAGCAGAAATTTGGGGTCATCCGGGCCGCTGCCAAGGTGACACGTAAGAATGACTGTACCCTGCTCTGAGGGTCTCCACGTCCCCCTTGGAGTCTCCCCACTCAGCACATCTCCTGCTGCTGGTCCCGGTGCCCAGATGCAATGAAAGGTGTTTCTCCATGTCCTGTGTGCTTCCCTTTCACATCCCTGCACCCTTGCTCCCCCCAAAAGTCCCTTGTCCCCCACATCTCCCTCCATCCCAGTCCCATATCCCTCTTTTTTGGCTCTTTGGGGCTTTATTTCCACTGGCACCACCAGAGCAGAGGTGCATACTCTGCTTCGAGAAGGTCCACAACAACTCCCTGATCCCAAATCCTTGACCTGGGGTGATCCTGCTTTCTCCTGCTCTATGATCCCGGTCTCCTTTGCCCCATGATCTCAGTGTCCTTTGCCCCGTGCTCCCAGTTTGTCCTACTCCATGATCACAAGTTTCCTTTGCCCCATGGTCTCACGTGTCCTTTGCCGCATGTTCCCGTTTATCCTGCCCCATGATCCCAGTTTCCTTCGCTCCATGCTGCTCCATTTTGCAGGGCTGGTCGTGCCGGTAAAGGGATACCCATTCCTGCTGGGCTGTGGGTTGTCCGGGCTGAATCCCACAGAGATCCCCCCGGGTGGGCGGATGGAGAGAACTGGACGAGGGAGTTGAGATAAAGACGGTTTACTAGGGAAAGGGAAACACCCCGGTGCTCGCCTCCAGCGACTGCGCCGGGGCTGAGGGGTCGGGGCCAACGCTGAGCCCACCAGACGCGGAGCCGGGCTTTGTAGTGAATCCACGTGTCTGGGCCGCCCCAGCTTAGAGATCCTCAGGCACCCGCGGCCCGAGCTGCTCCAGGAACCGGACGGAAAGCTCCGGAGGCTCAGGAAGCCTTGGAAGAGCAAACGGCTCCGTGCCGTCACCGTAACCACACGCCTCCGCCGTGACTATGCGCTTCCGCTTCCGCCCGCCTTTCGGACACGCCCCTCCTCGCGCCTCACCAATCGCCGCGCAGCGCGGCCACGCTCCGCCCAATCAGCGACGCTTCCCTCTCTTTCTTCCCGCCCCCCAGACCGTTGGAGACTCCCACCAATGAGAAGCGCGTCCATCGTCGCTCGCCCCGCCTTCGACGCGCCGCCGCACGCGCATGCGCAGTGCCCGCGGGGGCGGCCAGGGGTCAGGACGCCGGAGGGCCCTTGGGGCAGGTGAGGTGGGAAGGGGGGCCCGGGGAGCTCGGGGGGCCCGGGGGCGGCCCGGAGCTGGCCCGGGGCGTGTGGTGGCCGCCCAAATCCCGCTTGGGGCAGAGGGGGCGGCCCGGACACTGCGCTACCCGCCGCCCCCGTCCTCTCCGAAGGGACACGCACAGCTGAGCGGGGACTTTGGGGGTGACAGGAAGGATCGGTCCCGCTGGGGGCTCAGGTGGGTGCGGGGCGGCGGGGAGGGGCCTTGGGGACAGGGATGGGGGGACACGTGGGTCCCTTGAGGGAGGCAGGACATCAGGGCCCCTGGATCCTTAGGGGTGGGAGGGGACGGACACCTGGGTGCCCCTGGGACGGTGGGGAGCAGGACTCCCGGGTCCCTTGGGAGAACAGCTGAGTCCCTTTTAGGGCATGGACAAGATACTCGGGTCTCTTGGGGGATACACTTGGGTCCCTTAAAGAGGGGGCTGCAAGGAGGGACAGGATGCTTGGGTCCCTTGAGAGGGGTTGGCCGAGGAAACAGGATGCCTGGGTCCCTAGGGAAGCATTTGGGGTCCCTTTTGGGGTGTTGGGACAGGAGTGCCTAGGGGTCTGGGTCTCTTTGGGTGGAGGAGTGGGGATCAGGGTGCCAGTGTTCCCCATGGGAAGTGGGGGGACCCTGGCTACCCCAGTCCCTTGCTGAGGTTCCCTCTACACCCCAGGACCGGCCATGGCAGCGCTGCGACTGCTGTACCAGGCTGCCCGTGCAGGTGAGGCCGCCCAGGAATCCCCAGATCTCCTGAACCCCCTAAACCCCATCTTGACCCTGCTGACTCTCTTGTTCCTCCACAGGCCCCCTGGCCCCACTGGGCTCCCTGCGCCCACTCAGCACCAGCACCCCCAGGGACTGTTACAGTGAGTATGGCTGTGCTGCCCCTGTGGAGGCTCAGCTCCCACCCCAGGGCTCTGCGGGGTGGGCACAGCTCCCCTTTTCCCACAGAGTATGTCAACATCCGGGAGCAGCCCATGGACATGCGATCCATCACTGACCGCGCCGCCCAGACCCTGCTCTGGACCGAGCTCGTCCGAGGTGAGACCCCGCTCACTCTCCTCATTTGTGGGGTGACGCCCCTCTCCCAAAGATGTCATAACCCCTCTTTCTGCCTCTCAGGCCTGGCCATGACCCTGAGCTACCTTTTCCGTGAGCCGGCCACCATCAATTACCCGTTTGAGAAGGGCCCGCTGAGCCCGCGGTTCCGCGGGGAGCACGCGCTGCGCCGGTACCCGTCCGGGGAGGAGCGCTGCATCGCCTGCAAGCCTGTCTCACACACCATCTCTGATTCCACGTACTGCCCAACTTCCTTCCTCTATGCCCAGCCAGTGTCCCAGCCTCCCAGGATGCTCTTGGTGGGGACAGATGGTGACAGGAGGGGACCTTTCTCATTTCCTTGTAGGACTGCTTTGCTGTGGTGACCGGTG
Source organism: Cyanoderma ruficeps (assembly GCA_008694505.1). NCBI lineage: Eukaryota > Metazoa > Chordata > Aves > Passeriformes > Timaliidae > Cyanoderma > Cyanoderma ruficeps. The sequence goes on from VZDJ01000246.1 coordinate 132,506, forward strand.
GCGTGCAGGAGACCACCAGGCTGCTGGAGAACAAGTTTGACTACATCTTCTTCACTGGTACGTCCCATGGGACAGACCAGAGCCCTGCCTGGATTTTGTGTGAGGAGGAAGATGAGTTCCCTCCAGACATTCCTGCTAAGAAGGCAGAGATTGGGTTGGGGATATGGTGCCAGGATCTGTTGGAGGANGCTGCTGTACAACAAGGAGAAGCTGCTCAACAACGGCGACAAGTGGGAGGCCGAGATCGCGGCCAACATCCAGGCCGATTACCTGTACCGGTGATGGCCCCCACCCGTCCCCCAAATAAAGTGTTTGGGGGTTCACCCCCTCTGTTGGCATTGTGGGTGCCAGCCCCTTCCCATAACTTTGTGTCTTTTCCTTTCCAGTGCTTGGGTCAGACCGCCCAACCCTTGGGGGGACCCACCCCTGGGTGTGTGGTTGTGTTTTGGGGAGGCAGATGCGGGTCCTGGGGGTGCTGGCATCAGTGTTGGGGAAGAAGGAGGCTTGTAGGGAAAGATGTGGAAGGTGGGGCAGGCAAGGCTGGGGGGGATTTAGGAATCTGGGAGGGTCATTTCCAGCTTCTGAGGGTGGTGGGGGTGGTGATCCTGGCAAGGGGAGTTCACAGTGGTACTGGTGTGAGGGTTCCAGTGATGCCTGTGATCCAGGTGATCCCAGAAGAGGGTCCCAATGGTATCAGTGGGAGAGTCTCTAGTGGTATTGGTATGGATGTCCCAGTGGTGCTGGCGTGTGGGTACCAGTGTGGGGAGCCTGGCAAATCTGGCAGCAGTCTCGCAGTGGTACCAGTGTGGGGGTCCCGGAGATCCCAGTAGGGAGATCCCGGTGCTACCAGTTGTCAGGACCTGCCCCTTGAAGGTGAGAGTAGCAGAAGGGCAGATTAAAATGAAAGGACTCTTAATGATTGGTGTTTGTAAGTACATATATGTAGGGTTTATTTTAGAAGCCGTTTTGGTCATTATTATCTACAGTAATATAGCAATATTAAAGCATTAAAAAAAGTTACTTTAAGGAAATATATAAGGGAAAAGAGAAAAAAAGAACGAAAAGATAAACACAAATCACCCCTGGCAGATCTTGTTTTGTTGATTGTTGCAATTTAGTTGTCTCTTGCTCGAAGCGATGGTCTTGATCTGTCGGCGGTGGGGGAAGTGGCCCACAAAAAAAGTCTGATGGGTTAAAATGCGATCAGGCTCGGGGGAATGCCCAGGTTTCAGTCCTCTGGTGAAAGGCCTTGGAAATGAGTCTGGGAGCGCTTCGGGCGTCTTTGATGATCAAGGGCTTCAATGATCCCTTCTCAGCTGCCTCTCACAGCCAGTGATGCCGGAGGGGAAGTATTAGAACTGAGCGAGTTGTGCAGGGAGGGCCATGAGCACGACAAGACCGACCATGGCGCCTTGCAGGATGCAGGCAGCGACAGCTCACCCCCTTTGCTTTATGCAGATTGGGCAGTAGCAGCCCAAACCTCTCCAGGAATGGCAGCCTGGCCCCAGCAAAGCACCCTGGCTCCTGCGCACATGGGGATTGTTTTGATAATTACTCGCTAGCAGTCCGGTTTCACACCGGTGTGCGGGTGTTGCTGATACCGGCGGGCCGTTTCTCGGCTCCGCCCGGCTCCGAGAAATGTTTCCCATTTCCATCCTCCTCGGGGGATGTTGCGGGGGTCCTGTCTCCGAGGGGCCGCTCCCCACGCGGTGCGGGGTGCGGTATGTCCCGGGGAACGGGGTTCCAAGGGGGCGGCGGGGCCGGGCTGGTCGGTCCCTCCCCGGGACCGGGCTCTTCCTGGGGAAGAGGAAGTGCTGGATCCCGGCCGACCTCCGCGGCGGGGGGGGCAGCACGGGCGGGTGGGTCCGGAGAGGGTCCGGCCCGAGGGGGCGGCCGGGGCGGTCCCGGGGCGGGGAATGCGCCGGCCCTGACTCAGAAGCAGCTGAATGGGGCGGGGGGTGGAGGGGGAAGGGGGGGGTTCGAAAGTACTTTGCCTGCCCGGTGCTGGGCACAGCCGCGTGTGACTGAGCGGGCCGGCTTCTCACGGTCACAGCACGGCGACAACCCGGTTCCGTCGCCGCAGCCGCCGAGACACCGGGGCGACCTCTGCCCTGTTGTCCCCCTTTCCCTTTAGCCGTCACCCCCCCTTCCTCTCAGTTTCCCATTCTCATCCCACCCCATTCCCTCCTATCCCATTCTGTCCCATCCCCAGGCGTGTGCCCTGACGCCTCCGCACCTCGGGCCGGACCGGGGGTCTCCGGGGGGCCATGGGGTCCCTGTTCCGCAGCGAGGAGGTTTGCCTGGCCCAGCTCTTCCTCCAGTCGGCTTCTGCCTACAGCTGCATCAGCGAGCTGGGGGAGCGCGGGCTGCTGGAGTTCAGAGACGTAAGTAGGGGCTTGGGGGGCGTTTTGGGGTGTCTGAGGTGCAGGGGGTCCGGCTGGGTGGGCCTGGGTGCACTGAGTTTGGGGGTGGGTGGTTTGAGGTGCTCTGTGTGCAGGGGGTTTCGTCTGGTCGTGTCTGGGGTGAGTAGTTTGGGGCGCCGTAGGAACAGGGAAGTTGGTCAGGCTGGGTTTGGCGCCTGGGCTGCCTGTTTCCCCGGGATGCTGGACCCCAAAGCCAGTGTGGGGCCATGCCTTGACTGTACCCCCGCAGCTGAACCCCAAAGTGAGCCCCTTCCAGCGGCGCTTCGTGGGCGAGGTGCGGCGCTGCGAGGAGATGGAGAAAACCTTCAGTGAGTGTCGGGGGTCCGCGGGCTGTCTTTGGGGGGCTTCTTACGGGAACGCCCGGCTCGGCCCCTCAGTCTGACCGTGTCTCCCCTTTCTCCAGCCTTCCTGCAGCAAGAGCTGCGGGCCGCAGGGAGGGTGCCGAGGCCGTGTACCGAGAGCCCGCGGGCGCCTGCGGCGCGGGAAGCGCTGCGGGTGCAGGAGCAGTCGGAGCAGCTGGCGCAGGAGCTGCGGGAGGTCACCCGGAACCGCACGTCCCTGCGCGGGCGCCTGCGGGACTCACGCCAGTACCTGCATGTGCTGCGCGAGGGACAGCGCTTCACCAGCCTGCCGGTGGGTGCGGGGGTCCCCGCCGACCTGGGGGTGCTGCCTCGTGCCTCAGTTTCCCCCTGGCTCACCCCTCTGCTCCGCATCGCTGCAGGCCCCCCTGGGCTCCCCGCCACGGCCACGGGCGCTCTCCGAGCGTGAACCCATCCTTGACCCCTCCCTGCACCACCACCTGGAGCGGAAGATCAAGTGAGAGGGGAAAGGGTGTGGAGCAGGGGTAGGAGGGGGGCTCTGGGGCAGCGGTGTGGCCATGGGGCAGCTGGGAAGCTGTGGGATAAGGTTTGGAGATGACCTGTGGGGTAGTGGTGCAGCCATGGAGCGGTTTGCCTGTCCCTACACTCCTGCTGTGTGTCCACAGCTTCGTGGCCGGCGTCATCCACCCGTGGCGAGTGAGCGCTTTCGAGCGGCTGCTGTGGCGGGCCTGCCGCGGGTACCTGGTGGCCTCCTTCGTGGAGATGCCTGAGCCAATGGAGGACCTGGCCACGGTGAGGTAGTACCCAGGAAGGGCTGGCATGGCTGTGGGGGCTGGGAGACCGGAGTGACACGAGTGTGCTGTTCCCCAGGGTGAGAGCATCACCTGGGTCATCTTCCTCATCTCCTACTGGGGCGAGCAGATTGGGCAGAAGATCCGCAAGATCTCGAACTGGTGAGTGGCCATGAGTCTGCCCTTGGGGAGGTTTATTTAGTAACACCCACTCTGGACCCTGCTGGGGGGCCGGGCTGGGGAGCCCTGACACCCCCTGACACAGCAATGTCCCTCTGTCCCAGCTTCCACTGCCAGGTGTATCCGTACCCAGAGAATGAGGCCAGCAGGACAGACACCATTACCCGGCTGCACGGCGAGATCCAGGAGCTCAGCGTGGTGAGCTGGGTGCCATGAGGGGATGTGGGGGCCATGCTTGGATTGCCATCCCTGACACAGGTGCCCGCAGACGCTGGAGGAGACGGAGAAGTACCTGGCGGAGGTGCTGGACAAGGTGGCGCTGGCGCTGCCCACCTGGCGCGTGCAGGTGCAGAAGATGAAGGCCATCTACCTCGTCCTCAACCAGTGCAGCTTCGATGTCACCGAGAAGTGCCTCATCGCCGAGGTCTGGTGCCCCGTGCAGGACCTCACCCAAGTGCAGGATGCCCTGCGCCAGGGATCTGTGAGTGGCTCGGCATCCTCATCCTGGGCATGCTCAGGGTGTCCCCATGTCCTTTCACCAGGGATTGTTCAATGTATCCATGTCCTTGTTCTGGGATTGCTCAGTTGTCCTTGTGTCAGGAGTTGCTCTGTGCTCCCATGTCTGTGCCTGGGTTTCTTGGTGTCCCACGTCTTCATGTCAAGGGTTTCTCAGTGTCCCCATGTCCTCGTGCCAGGGGTTGCTTGATGTCCCTATGTCCCCTCATCATGGTGGAGCATGTTCCAGGCTGGGGGGGATGGTGGGATGGGTGCCAGGAACAGGCTCCAGGTGCTGGGCAAGGGGTGCTGGGGGTGGGTGCCAGGAAGGGGGGTGGGGTGGGTGCCCGGGACAGGCCCCATGTGCCAGGCAGGGGAGTGCTGGGGGTGCCAGGATCAGGTTCTGGGTGCTGTTCCCACAGTACCAGAGCGGCTCCAGCGTGGAGTGCTTCGTGCAGCGCGTCCCCACCTCGGAGAGCCCCCCCACCCTCATCCGCACCAACAAGTTCACCGCTGGCTTCCAGAGCATCGTGGATGCCTATGGGGTGGCCAGTTACCAGGAGGTGAACCCTGGTAAGGCCCCCTGGCACCCCCTGAGGCCCAGGGCTGAGAGGGGACACCTTGTGTAACGCAGTCCCTGTGTCCCACAGCACCCTACGCCATCATCACCTTCCCCTTCATCTTCGCCATCATGTTTGGGGACGTGGGGCACGGGCTGCTCATGTTCCTCTTCGCCCTCTGGATGGTGCTGTACGAGGACAGCCCCCGCCTGCGGCAGGGCACCAACGAGGTGGGAGCAGGATGGAGCAGGATGGAGGGTTGGGATGCGGTTGGAGACATTGGATGAGACTGGGGGCATGGAGAGGGGTTGGAATGTACAGAAAGGGGCTGGTGGTTTGGGACAGGGACAGTGTGATAGGTCAGGGTGGTGATGTGGGAGGGGGAACGGTGTGGGACAGGGGAGGTGGTGTGGGACACGAGAGCCGTGTTTGCCCCCCTAGATCTGGCTGACGTTCTTCGAGGGGCGCTACCTCATCTTGCTTATGGGTGCCTTCTCCATCTACACTGGCTTCATCTACAACGAGTGCTTCAGCAAAGCCACCGCCATCTTCCCCTCTGCCTGGAGCGTGGCCACCATGGCCAACCACTCCTCCTGGAGGTGGGGTACCAGCCCCATGCCCCCTGCCCGGGTTCCCATCTCCCTGCTGGCACTGACACCCCTCGTTCTGCCCCCAGCTCTGCCTACCTCGCCACCCACCCCTCGCTCACCCTGGACCCCAATGTCACCGGTGTCTTCCGAGGGCCATATCCATTCGGGATCGACCCAGTGAGTGTCCCATGGGGATGACAATGAGGTGGGAACCTCTTTGGGGTGGTGCAGAGTCTCACCCACCTTGTTTGTGACAGATCTGGAGCTTGGCCACCAACCACCTCAACTTCCTCAACTCCTTCAAGATGAAGATGTCAGTGGTGCTAGGCATCGTGCACATGGGCTTTGGCGTCATATTGGGGGTCTTCAACCACGTGTGAGTCCCTGGGCTGTGCCCACGGGCTCTGGTCATGCCAAGGGGACTGAGATTGGACTCACCTGGGTGGGATGGGGTGGCAGCTGGGGTCTTGTACCCCTGCACCTCGGTGGGTGCCAAGGACCTGCGAGGGTGAGGAGGGACAGGCTGAGCGTGGCTGATGTCCTCCCACCCAGGCACTTCCAGCAGCAGCACCGGCTGGTCCTGGAGTTCCTCCCAGAGATGATTTTCCTCCTGGCTCTTTTTGGCTACCTGGTCTTCCTCATCTTCTACAAGTGGATCAAGTTCAGTGCTGCTGACTCCCGGGTGGCCCCCAGCATCCTCATCCACTTCATCGACATGTTCCTCTTCACCTCCAATGCTGAGAACCGCCCGCTCTACCCGGGACAGGTACCACCCCACCACCCTGGCAGGCACCTACCGCTCACCCCGGCTAGGAGAGCGAGTGTCAGGAGTGGGGCTGTTCTCAGATGGGGCAGACCCACCCCAAAATGCTGTCCTTGTGCCACAGGTGCCAGTGCAGATGGTGCTGGTGGTGCTGGCGCTGGCATCGGTGCCCGTCCTGCTCCTGGGGACACCGCTGTACCGGTGGTGCCGGCAGCGTACTCCAAGGACGGTAAGGCCAGGGACCGTGGGGGGCTCCATGGGCATCACGGGGAGGTCTCACCGCCGGTGCTGTCCTGGTGCAGCCACTAGCCATAGGGGAACAGGAGCCGCTGCTGGAGGGGCAGGAGGCTGGGAACTCTGTCAACGCCACCAAGGAGGATGTGGAGAGCGGGGGGCACAGCTCTGATGCTGAGGTGAGGGGCATCCAGGCGGGCTTGGTGGTGGGATGAGGGTGTCTGTGCCCCCTGCTGATGTCCCATGTCCCCTCCCTCCCTGCAGCACTTGGACTTCGCAGAAATCTTCATGCACCAGGCAATCCACACCATCGAGTACTGCCTGGGCTGTATCTCCAACACTGCATCCTACCTGCGGCTCTGGGCACTCAGCCTGGCACATGCCCGTGAGTCCCCTTGGTCCCTCTTTGTCCCGCTCAGAGCCAGGCAGACCCTTACTCCACCCTCCTGCACTTGTCCCTCCTATTCCCAGAGCTCTCGGAGGTCCTGTGGACCATGGTGATGCGGAATGGCTTTGTGGGGCTGAGCTATGTGGGCGGCGTGGTGCTGGTTCCCGTCTTCGCCGCCTTTGCCGTGCTGACCGTGGCCATCCTGCTGGTGATGGAGGGGCTCTCTGCCTTCCTCCATGCCCTGCGCCTGCACTGGTGAGCCCCCAAAGCTGACGGGTTGCTGGTTGGGTCAGGGGGGTGATGGACCCCCCTAGATCATTCCTCAACCCCCTTTCCTCGCCAGGGTGGAGTTCCAGAATAAGTTCTACGTGGGCGCCGGGTACAAGCTGTGCCCCTTTGCCTTCGCCCCAGACACCTGGGAATAGCAATGCCGCGGGGATTCCAGGGGCTTGGAACATCAGCTGCACCCCAAATTCCCCCCCACTGGACCCCTGGAGCCTCATTGGTGGTGAATAAAGCCGTTCCTGTGGCTCCCCCCAGCTCTGTGTTGCCGTTACTTTGGTAGGAGGTGCAGGGGGGGCTTGGGGGTGACCCCCATCACTGCTGGTTGTAGCTAAAGGTGGGGGCTGTGGTGGGGCCGTAGGTGCTGAGTGGGGGGAAGGCAGGCAGGGGGTAGGGCAGGGTGCGGGGTTTGGCTCCCACATAGACACCGGGGGGGCAGGCGAGGGGCTGGAAGGTGGGTGCAGAGAGCTCAGGGAAACTGGGAGTTGCTGATGGTTGTTGGGAGGCAGCAGCCAGAGCCCCACGGCTGCGTGGTGCCCCTGCGGGGGGGAGAGGCAGCAGCAGGGGCTCAGCCCCCCCTGCAGCCCCCCTACCTTTCTCCTGCTTCTCGGGGTGGGGGGGCAGCGGGGTGGCCCGGGCACGGGGCAGTGCACCCAGCAGCGACCCTGCCGGCGCCCCACACCTGCAAGAGAGGTGGGGTGAGGGCTCAGGGGAGTGGCTCGACATTCTCGCCATGGTGTGGGGACACCGTCCAGGGGTGCCTTACCATGGCTCGGGGTCGCCGTCCCGAAATCCCTTGGCGAAGGGGTTGCTGGCGATCTTCAGCTGGGTGATCTGCGGGGGGGAGAGCGGTCAGGGACTCCCTGGCAGGGTGCCCCAATTTCCTTCTGGCTGGTGCTCACCCGGTGATTCTGGTAGGCTGTCACTGCCATGAACTGGGTCTCGGGGAAGCTGAAGGACTTGAAGTTCTGGTGGGCAAAGCGCTCGCTGTCACGCCGCGGGTCCACGAAGACGACATGGAAGCGGGGCTGGTAACGGTGCATGGAGTTGAGGATGATCTAGGGGTGGGAAAGAGGAGGTGGCAGGACCCCCCCGGGCAGGGATGCATTGTGTCCCTCGCATCGCCCACCCTGCAGAGGGGTCCTCACGTGGCCATTGTCATCCAGGAGGTTGTTGGTCAGCTTGAGCTTGTCGAAGGACACGATCTGCCGCATCCACTGGGCGCCCTTGGCCGGGGAGTCAGGGTGGAAGTGAACGCGGCCAGGAGCTGCCGGCTCTGCCCGGCCCGCCGCCAGCCAGGATGAGCTGTGGAAGGCGTATCTGCAGGGCAGGGAGGGGCTCAGCACCTCCAGATCTGGTCCCCTGCCCCCATTGCCCCATCCCCACCTGTATCTCTTGTCGTCCAGTGGGATGAAATCCATGAGCAGGACGTAGTCGGCCAACGGATCCAACCCCGACAGCTTCACCTGAAAGGTGGGGAACATCCTCCTGCACAGAGAGGGGGGTGGGAAGGGGGTGCTCCCCCACCTTTGCAGCTCCCCAGGCCACTCCAGTTCCCACCTGCCTGCCTTGGTGACGATCATCTCAGTGCCCAGGCGGTTGAACTCCTCCCAGAGGCTGCCCATCTCCAGCCGAGCCGCGGCGTGGCACACATGCCGGTTCTTGCCGCCGGCCCCTGGCCCCTCACCAGCCCACCCGAGGCTGGGGGGACACAGAGATCCCTCATCCGGGCTCCCCAGGAAGGCTGTGGAAGGTTGAAGGGGTGTTAGTCGGGGGAGCAGACCCCGTGCAGGGCCACCCCACCACCCTCCCTCCATGGAGATGGTGGCAGGATCAGGGTGTCCTGTCCCCCACCACAATGGGGTTTTATCCCCATCCCTGCCACACCCCAAAACGCCGCAGGACCCCACCACTGGGTGCAGGGGGTGTTGTTATGGGTGGGTTTTACCTGCCATGGGTGTGGTGGGAGGGCAGGAGGTGTCCATGGCTCCGTTCCCTGGCATGGTGGCAGTGGGACCCCGCCAAAGCCCCCTCTTGTGCAGCGCCGGCTCCGCAGTGTCCCTGCAGCCTGCCCGGGGTTTTATGCCCCAGCTCACGGATGGAGAGGCGGGGGCTGGAGTTGAGGTGGTCCTTGGGGGCTGGAGCACGGCCCCCTTCCCCGGCCTGCCTTTGCGCCTTGACGTGATGATGATGGGCGGGAGGCAAGCAGTGGCACTGCTGGGACCACCACCAGTCCCCAAACAGGGCTTGGGATGCCCCGGGCTGGGCAGGGACACCTTTCTTGGGGTCTCCTTGTCCCTTCATATCACAGATCTGAGTGGGGGGAGGTGGGGGCTCCCCCAGCCAAAGCCCCTCTCTGTACACAGCCGTCACCACCTGATATTGAAAACCACGATGTTGAGGCATCGGCAAAGATCCACTGCTCCGGCAGAGCCTCTGCAGCTCTGGAGGGAGGAACGAGCTGCCCCCTCCCCATAACCCCCCCAAGGTGGGTCCAGTCTCTGCCCTGGTGCCTGGGCCTCCCTGTGCCCCTCATTGCAGTGACAGCGGGAGATGGATGGGGACAAGCGGGCGCCGCGGGGCTGAGAGCTCTTTGTGGGAGGTGATGGACACTGGGATGGGGCGTTGCAGGGGAATAGCAGGGGGGGTACTCCAGAGCCCCCCTCCTCCCCTCTGAACTGCACTGGGGCCATGGACACTGTCTCGTAGCACACCATGGAGTGTATTCCAGAGGGACGAGGGATGCTGCGGCTCTGGGAGAGGGTCTGGAGGACCAGGGGATGTCCTTGTGCGGATACTGGTGGCTTTCTGTACCTGTTGGTGTCCCAGTGATGGTGGCACTGGCCTGAATTCCCTGCCTGCTCTGCACAGAGCTGGACGTTTTCTCCCAGCCGGGACTCAGCCTTCTGTCCTGCCTTGGGTTCGGCACTTGGATCCTTCCTGTGTCCGTCATAACACGGAGGGGACCCCGTGTCCCTGGGCCCTGGGGGGCAGCCAAGGGGGCAGCCCAGCAGCATTTGGGACCTGGGCCAGGACTGATGTGAAGCAGAGAGGAACCACATCCCAGGTTCCCCCCGCATCCCCCCCACGTGTCCGTGCCCCGCGGAGCCGGCTCAGCCCCATCCATCTCCCGCTGTCAGCCAGGCACGGCTCCGGGGCCGGTATCGAGCGCCAGATGAGGAGGTGTGAGAGAGGCAGAGCTGACAGCGGGCAGGAGGATGGAGGGGGCTCAGCCTTGGGCAGGATCAGACCTGCCAGGGCTCATCCACAGCTCCTGGACCTCCTGGATGAGCTTTAAGGTCCTTCCAACCTGAGTCATTCCAGGATTCTCTGGCTGGCGTAGATGGCTGCAGGTGGGTCTCCCAAACCCGTTTACACAAAATGGCTTTTCAAAACGAACTTTTTTGGTCCCAAATGGGCGCAGAAAAAGCTTCAAAAAAAAAAAAAAAAAGGAAAACAGTGAATCTTTCCCAGGGGGAATAATTGCCCCAGACAGCAGGACAGGCTGGACAGAGCTGTGGAGGTTTTGGTGGCCAGCAAGATGAAGTTACAAGAGTGTTGACAGACGGTCAGATGACTCCCTGCAATGAGTCTCTGACTCAGCTGGAATGGGGAAGTAAAAGCTGCCTGGGAGGGCAGTGAGGGGAGAAGAGGAATTGACCCTGTTTCGAAGGGAATAACGAACAGCCAGCGTGGCGGTGGGGCAAGAGGGAAGTGAGAAGGCAGGAAGTGGCCATGCTCATTTCTCAACCAGAAATGCACTTGTCTGTAGGTCAGAGTGGGCAACTTGAGCAGCAGTTGGCTCTTTATTTATTTTTTATTTTTTATTTATTATTTTCTAATTTTTTTCTTTAAATTTTAAAACCCTGATTGAGAATAAGAGAATTTTAGCAGGTAGAGTTATACACTGGAAGTGTCCAAGGCCGGGTAGGGCAGAACTTCGAGCGCCCTGGTGTAGTAAAAGGTGTCCATGCCTATGGCAGGGGCTGCGACTGGATGGCCTTTAAGGTCCCTTCCAATCCAAACAATTTCAGGTTCTAGAATTGCTAGGGAATGTGTAGTGCAAAAGAAAACTGGTAATTGCAAAGATAAAGCAATAATTTCCTTAATTATATCTATTACTTAAAGTTAATAGTTTTTTCCCCCTCCTATATATAATAAATAAAAGATACGTTATACAAATATAATTATGTATACTTAAAAGGTAATATAGAAATAGAGAAGAATTTAAAAAGTCTTTCAAACTCAAGTCTTCAACGAACCCCATTGATTTAGGTTCACTCCTCCTGACACCATTGTGTACACGAGTGGCATTGCTCCAGCCCTGCAGGCATCCATTGCGACGTGCCGTGGGGATCCCATCCCTAAAACCCAAGAGAGAAACGTCAGGATGGATCCTAAGGCCTCTGGGGAAGGTTTATTCTGTTTTCAGGTGCTTCAGAGACCTTTGGCAACTGCTTGTGTGGGGAAGGTGTAAAACTTAAAATCTTCCAGCCACGTTAGAGGATGGAATGGGAAAAACTTCCTGGTTTTGGCAAGACCAATGAGGCTTGAGGACTTCAACTCAAGGACCTGTGAGTATCGTGACTCAAGCTGCCATTACCTAAAGGGTGGAACTTTAAGTGGTTTTGGGACAATTGTTTGCTGGATGGGAACAGTCATAAATTGGATTAGGAGGGGTTGGTTTTCCCTTGAAGCTACACATGGATGAACTTGCAATCAGAAATGCTGGTCTCATTTTAATTGACCCAAATTGATTGGAATTCACTTCAATGGTGTCTGTTGTAAAATTAATGCAACACTAATTAATGTGGAAAATTAATGATGTTATTCTATTTGTTATTGTATTTATTTGTTCCTAAATAAGAACATCTCCCTCTCCCCCCTGCAAAATGTCACCCCTTCCAGGGATGGGGCATCCACAACTTCTCTGGCCCTGGCACAGGTGTCCAAGGCCAGGTTGGATGGGGGTTGGGGCAGCCTGGGATAGTGGAAGGTGTCCCTGCCCATGGCAGGGGGTTGGAACAAGAACAGCTTTAGGATCCCTTCCAACCCAACCCATTCCAGGATTCCATAATTCTGTGTGTTGTACTCAGACACACGCGGATCCTTCGATGCCTCCAAACCTCTTGATGTCCAAACCCCCTGCACCATCTCCTCTCCAGCGTGTCTCTTTCCACCCAGGCAAGGCTCATTTTCCACCCCAACTGCAGTTTTCTGATTATTCCTGCTTCTAGGTTTCAGGACTTGAGTCATGTCAGCCCAGGACTCGTCCTGTCTCCTTGCAGGATTTGAATGAGTCACCACAGGTTCCCCTGATGGAGACAACAATGTGTTTGGGGACTTTGACTCATCTGATCTATTTTAAACCCTTTTTTATGGAAAAATGGCATGGATTTCTCCACTTGCTGCCTGGTGGTGAAGGGTGGCACAGTGACACAGTCACATGGGAAATGCAGGATTTATCCAGGCATACTCCAGGCACAGGCTGAAGAGTCAATTTGAGCCTCAGGGCCCTAAATTCACGCTGTAATTATCACCAGGAAGTGTAAAAATAATTTGCAGCAGGAGAGTTCCTGAAGGGTTTTCCCTTTATCCCAGTTTACAGTTGGAACACTTCTCCAAATCCTGGGCTGTCTCCCAGTTCCCAAATCTTGATTTCCTATGTCAATTCTTTTAAATTCCCTGTGATGCTAATAGTTTTGTATTCCAAGAGAGAAATTTGTAGATATAAAATTATGTATGCCTAAGAAAAAATGCTTTATAATATATTAAGAAATTACATATAAACATTTTCTTTATATATTAAAACAAACAAATATACTAAAATTATTTTATATAAGTTTATTAATATACAAAAGAATATAAATATATATATGTGTGTTATATGCATAGAGAAGCAGGAAATCAATCATCAAGTTTCCATTTAACTTTCTGAAACTGATTGAATTTATTTAACTAATATTTTTTATTTGTCAGTGCAGGTCTCTTCTTAAGGAACTGCTTCCAAAGTCACCAAGTCCCAAGCCATTTCAGGATTCTGTGTGACTCTGTGTGGGTCTCACTGGGGCATGGCACATCCTCTTCTGGGCTACCTTGAGCATGTTGATCCATCCAATTCTACCTGAGACACCACAGGACATGAAAACCTGCTTCAGCTGCACCTGAAGGAGAGGAAAGAGAAGCCAAAATCTTCCTTCAGGTATGTTTGCACTGAGTATAGGGAATAAATTATTCCCTGTGAGGGTGCTGAGGCCCTGGCACAGGTTGCCCAGAGCAGCTGTGGCTGCCCCATCCCTGGAAGTGTCCAAGGACAGGCTGATCTTGGTGAATGCTAGGACAGCCTGTTGGAAGGTCCTCTACTGCCTTGCACAAGGATCTTATGGAATTTGAATAGGAAAGCAAGTGCCACAATGGAGATCCTTACCCCAGGAGGACAAGGACGAATATTCCACACAAAGCCTCTCAGCAGGGATGAATCCAATCCCCACTTTTTAATTGAATTCATTTCCATTCTATGTCTTGGATCCTTCACGCCAAGCAAAGATGGTTTGTTGAGTAAGAAAAAGTGAGGCTGAACTTGGATTAATCAAGAAATCGAGGTCAGTTCTCTGACAGGGGCAGATTTCCAGATCCAGGCAGGTGGATGGTGCCCCCGGGGAGAACTCAGCCCCTAAACCGCTCGATTTTCATTATCTGTAACATTTCCAGCACCGTCCTGGTGTCCCAGCGCCACCTTGCCTTCAGCATCTTCTCGTGGGTGATGAAAAGCAGCTCTAAATCCTCATTATAGCACCAGGAGACCAGGCACATCGCTTCTGGGACATCTGAAATGGGATGTCAGGTTCTGGGGATGAAACTCAGCCCTTCAGCCAAGGTTTATCCAATAATGATGATTTTTAGGTTTGGATCCATTTGTCAGGAGCCTGCGGCGCTTACCCTTGGCTTACTCTCTGGTGTAATTCTGTCAAGTCATGATTAATGTTATCCAGGAGAAAAATCAATGTTTATTTATTCTATCTGTCACAGAGTGGGATTTTAGGAGCTGTTGATCTCTCCCTGGTGAGCAGCAAGATGGAGCCTGAACTTATCTTTTATCTCCAAATGAAGAATCACATCTAAAGTACAGTGAGGTGAGACAAAGCCCAGCTCTTATTCCTAGTGCTTTCACCTAGAAAAGCTTTTCCTGGGACATGGGGAGCAGGTATTTACTCCTAAAGTGCTCAGGGTGGACTGGGAGCACTCAAAAGACGAGAAGTGTTTTCGTTTTTCCAGCAGGTACTGGGGAAATCGTGGACATGCGCGAATGGTTGGAGGAGCACTAAGGAGAAGGAAGCCTTGCGATTTACCCGCGATCCATCCTGGCGCGACGTTTCCCTCTTTAATGCCCAAAATATCCCCCGGGGCTCAGTGCCGGGGGCGGCGCGCACGTAGTGCCGCCTGCGGGCCGAGCGCGGTACTGCACCCCAGTGATCGCGCATGCGCAAAGAGCTGAGTGATGCTCTGGGCAGTGCGCGTGCGCAATCCGGTCGTGTCGGNTGTGGGAGCGCGCGGCACTCCAGGCCGCGTGCCCCGGGAATTCCGGTGGCACTCGGCGACACTGCCCTGTGGTGCAAAGGGAGGAAGGGGGAAGTTCTGGATTAGCGGGAAGATGTTTCTCGAATGGAATTCGGTTCAGAAGGGACCGCAAAGCCCATCGAAACTGTTGCTTTCTGATTCGCAAGGAACGCGTCCGAAACTGACTCCTCGGCCTCGTGGACGTTGTCAGTACCTTCCATAGTGCTGCCCAGGCTTGTCTGGGAATGGGAAAGGCTGTGGGGAGCTCTGGCAGAGCACCTGGAGACCAGGTAAAATCAGAAACGGGATTGTTTTGGCCGCTGCGGGGTGTGCATTTCTTTTCAAGATGTTCCTCTGATTCATCTGTGTCACAGTAGCTTCCTAGAGCTGGAGTCATTTCCTAGTAGGGAGCTTGACTTGGAAGCTGCATTCTGAATTTTTGTCTACATTTATTATATCTCCCACATGAAGATGCCTAAAGAAGCAAAGGTGGGGTGTTCCTAATAAAGAACATTCCAATTTATCGGTGGTAGAGGGCTTAAAACTAAACTATAAGTGGAGGTGCCTTTAGGACACTTCCAATTCTTTAGTATATGAATGGAATTTAAATGAAGTTTCCAAATCCTGACAAGCTTGTATGAACTCCAAAGCCTCTGCAGGGAGGGAACAAGAATCTGGATTCCTCCCCAAAACCTGGCTGCTGCGTTGTTTGACCAGACATAGGAAAAGTTATGTATTCCCTGGGGCTCTCCTTGTGGAGAAAAGTTTATTTATGTGTCCTGGGTTTATTCAGTGTATCTGCAAAATGATGGAAACTGATTTCATTGAAATGCCAGAGGTACCGAATGCTTTCCCCAGCCAGAGCTCAGAGCCAGCCCTGTGGGAAGGGGTTTAATGCCCATTTTCCCAATCCCTCGAGGCAGCAGCACAGGAGCCGAACATGTCCAAGGTGCAGGGTGCTGGCAGGAGGCAAATCCAGGGATTGGACAGTGGGACTTTGCCCTGCTCCTGTAATCCCAGACCTGGACCTGGATGTGTGCTGAGCTCTTGCTGCAGGGGACAGCCAGGCCTTAATGCCTGTGGGTTTGCGTTCTTCTCACTGGGGAATTGGAAATAATTAATAATTATTAATTGGAGAAATGTTTTCTGAAATCTTTCCCCTTTGCTGGTAGGTCTTCTCTTTCTGCCTTTGAATTTACAGCTGTTCCCTGCAGTCATTTGCCTCAATTCCTTGCAGCTCCTTACTGGGAAAATCTGGGATAACTTAGAGGGCACAGGGGTGACATTTTTAGCTGAAAACCTGGGGCAATTGAGAGGGGACACAAGAACTGTTTGTGTAGGAAAATGTGAGGGGATGTTGAGGAGAGTGAGGTGCCATTTTTGAGGGAAAAGCTGAGGTAATGTTTAGGGGAGAGTGCACATTTTTGGATTCGAAACGAGTTAATCAATATTATACCATAAAGAAAATTTTGGGAGTAAAACTCAACAATCTGTAGAGAACAGAATGAATATTTTGGAGTAAAAATGAGGTACTCAGTAGTAGACAAGTAAGGAAAATTTTGGAGATAAAACTTGACAAAATCTCAAGAGTAGAGAATGAACATTTTGAGGGAAGAATGGGGTGACAAGTACTGAGCCTGGAGGGGAAAAAATTTGGGCTAAATCTGAGCTAATTTCTAGAGGAGAGCATGAATATACTGAGGTAACATGAAGGAATCAATTGTGGGCAGATGGGGAAAAATTGGGGGGCAAAAATAATATGAAATAATCTGTAGGGCAGAGAATGAACATTTTGAGGTAAAAAGGAGGTAATCAGTATCAGGCAGGTAGAGAAAACTGAGAGGGTAAAATGTGAGAAAGAACAGGAACATCCTGAAGTAAAATTGCTGTGGACAGGTGGGTAAACTTGAGAGGTAAAACTTGAGGGAATCTCCATGGTAGAAAACTAATGTTTTGAGGTAAAAATGAGCTACTCAGTGGTGGAGAGGCAGGGAAAATTTCAGGGGTAAAATCTGAGGTGATCTGCAGCAGAGAGAATGCACTTCATGGGGCAAACTGAGGTAATCAGTTATGGACAGGTAGGGAAATGATTGGGGGGTAAAAATTAAAAGTATCTGTAGGGTGAACAATGAAAATATTGAGGTGGAAATGAGGAAAGAGGGAGTGGACAGGTAGGGAAGGTTTTGGGAGTAAAGCTTGTGGTAATCTCCAGAGTAGAGAAAGAATGCTTTCTTGTGAAAAATGAGGAAATCAGAAGGGGACAGACAGAGAATATTTGGGGAGCAATGTGAAATATTCCCCAGGGAAGAGAATGAACATCATGAGGTAAACTGAGGTAATCACTTGTGGACAGGTACATTTTGGGTGTAGAAATTGATATTTGCTCCAGGATGGAGAATTAGTATTTTGAGGTAAAAATGAGATAACTAGTATCAGACAGGTAGGGAAGACCTTGGTGCTAAAACTTGAAATAATCTGTAGAAGTATTTTGGAGAAAATATCTGATATCATTTGTAGGGAACAGGATGAACATTTAGTGGATGAGACAGACAAAACCTGTGTGGTTTTCAGTTTTAAAAATAGGTAATATATAGAGAACAAAATGCTGGTTGCTGAGATTTAGATAATTACAAATCTTTGGCTGCTGAAATTTCCCAGCCTTGGGGCTTTGGCCAACAAGGCAGCACAGAGATTGTTCTCTGTGTGGTGCCCAGATTTGGGGTTCAGCTTTGCTGTTTAGATGAATTATAGCTATAGCCCTGAATTCCCGGCTGAATTCCTGCTGGAATAACCTCACAGCGCCTCCTGGAGTGTGGATATTCCCACACAGAGCTGCCTATTTAACACCAGCTGTGCCAGGAACCACCAGAGGTTCCAAGGAAGCTCAACAGGATGGGATAAGGGCAGGTTGATATTCCATAGAATTTGCTATTTATAACCCTCATCCCCCAGCCATGTCCCTGGGGGGCACTTGACAGAATTCCCTGGAATTCAGCAGATTCCACCCCCCTGAGCTCGGGCTCCAGGTGATGTTTTCAAGCAGGAGAAGGCGCTGGCTGGACGCACTCCTGGCTGAGGCAGCCCCTGTGCCCAGGGAGGACATCTCTCCCTGCGGGAGCCGAGTTCATTCCTGAGCCTCGGGAGGGGCCTCTGGGAGTTCTTTTCCCTGAGGAAAGGGATGCACATCCCTGCCTTCAGGGCACCTGCAGTGTTACCCACCTGTGAAACCTTCCCATCACTTCTGCAGTTCCGAGGAGCCGCGGGCAGCCCTTGATCCGTGTCCATCCCAGCGCTGCCCGGGCATCCCAGTGCCCATCCCCGGGCTGTGTTTGGCTGCTGCCTGCCACGGGCAGGACCCTGAGGCACAGCTCCTCCCCTGCCAATCCCAAGGACAAGAGGTGCTGCTTCCCTTCCTGGGGCTCCCGGCCTCCTCCTGCCCTGCCTTCCCGGACAGCTGGGACACGGAGGGAACACCAAGGAACATTCCTGGCGGTGAGCAGGAGTCACCCAGGGCTCCCTGCAGCTCTGGGTCTGAGAAGCAGCCCCGGCCTCAGTCCCCACCGGGATTTTGGGCTGTGAACACTAATCTGCAGGAAACGCCCCTGTGCAGGCAGGGCAGCCCTGACACTCTCCAGAAGAACTTTGGCCAAGGACCAAGGGAATCCTCAGGACTTGTCTTGCTCGTTTCTCCCTGGAAAGGGACATGGCACAAGCACCTTTACAGCTCTTTGGGAAATGCTGGAAAAGACAGGAAATCAGGGTTATGGGCAGAGTTTTGTGCTGTCATATCAGATGCCAGCCAGTTCTGCCCTAGAGGCATTCCAGGGGCTAGTGTGTAAAGCAGTATTAGCAGAAAAATGGTTAATCTGCATAGGAATTCCCTTGCTGGCAGCAACTATTCCCATCCCAGGGAGGATTTTCCTCATGACCCTGAGATTGGCTCAGGTGCTTGGAGCAGGGTCCTGAGAAGGCCAGGATGCCGAGTTCATGCCCTGATGGGCAAATCACTTATTATCATTTGACTTGATGATCTCCGTGGTTCTTTCCAACTCAGCATACCCTGTACTCTGGAAATAAAGAATAAACAGTTTTCACTTTTTAAACCTAGAGGTTTTTGCATTGGAGAGCGCGAGCCACAGAGAAATGGGGGGAAAGGAGGGAGGGAGAGCATCAGGCCTCACCCGACAGGTGCCGGATGACCAGCCCGAGCGGGACCGAGCCCCGGCAGGGCCCCGGTCTCACACCGGGCACAGTCGGAGCAGGAGCGGCAGCGCCGGGCTCGACCCCAGCGCCCGGCCCGGAGCGGCTCCTCCGGCCCGCGGCGATGCAGGGGGCGCGGCGGGAGCCCCCGGGGCTGCGGGCACGGGGAGGGGGATGCGGGCGCTGCTCTGCGCAGGGGGTGCGGGGGCCTCGGGGGCTCCGCGTCTCTGCGGGGCCGGGCCGGGAGCGCTTCGGGGCCCAGCAGGGGGCGCTGCGATCGCGCCGCCGCTCCGTGTCCGCCAGGGGGCGCCCCGCGGGGCGGGCGGGCTGAGGGAGCGGCGGCGTCCGAGGGGACCCGGGGCCGGGGCCGGCGGTCCCCGCGCCCCGCCCGCTTCCAGCCGCGATCCAGCGACCGCTCCGGGAAAGAGCCGCCCTCCTGCCGGGCCTGGTACCGGCACAGCCCCGGCTCCCCGCGGCCGCAGCGGGACCCACCCGGAGCTCCAGCAGGACCCCGACTCCGCGCCGGCGGCAGTTGGAACAGGAGAGGCAGTGCCGGGCTCGGCCCCAGCGCCCGTCCCGGGGAGGCTCGACGTTCCCGGGGCGATCCCCGTCCCGATCCCTGCCCCAATCCCGAGGCTGCAGGACCCGCAGCCCGCTCGGCCCAGGACCCCCAGCAGCCATCGACCGGACCCGGACCTGAACCCCCGGGCCCGGGTCCCGTTCCCCGCCCCACCTCAGCGCCTCGAGCTCCGCGGTCCAGGGCTCCGCACAGCGCTCCGAGCGACGGTCCCGCCGCACCCCGAGATGAGCATCCACCGCACAAAGCGAAGCTCGACTCCCCTCCGGGACCCCTCCTGAGGAGGGGGCCCTCCCTGAGCCCCCGACCCCGCCGGGGAGCCCCCACTGTGATGTGGGGTAAGCCGGACCCCCGGCGGTGTCGGGCGGTCCTTGAGAACCGCCCCGTGTGGGGCTTCCAGCGAGGGCAGGGGGCGCCGGGCTTCAGCCCTCTGGGCTTCATCCTCCGGCACCCTGAGCCCGCGGCTGCGGGGAATGAAGGAGAGGGGAGGACGCGGAGAGAGGAGAGATTGGGGGGGGGTCGGGGGCGGCAGGGAAGGGAAAGGCCAGACGAGAGGAGAGAAGGAGGGTGGACAGAGGAGGGGAAAAGAGGGAATAAACGGGGGTAGCGGGGTAGGGACAGGAACTGAAGGGGGGGGGGGTTGGAGCGAAAGGCGGGGAGAATTTGGGGGAGAGAGGGAAGACAGGGAAAGGGGGAGAAAGCAATGGAACACCGGGAGAAGGAAGGAGGGGTAGAGAGAGGAACAGGAGGCGCGGCCGAAGCCCCCGCACCCCACGTGAGGAGCGCGGACAGAACGCCGCAGCCCGCACCCTGCTCGCAGGGAGCAAATGGTGGCAAGAGACGATTCCCGGGAACTAAATCACCTCGGCACCGCCCCGGCACCGCCCCTCCCATGGTGGGGGCGGAACCATCGCTCGCGGCCCCGCCCCTCACACCTGGGCCGAACCGCGGCTGCCCCCGGGACCGGGGCTTCGGGTCCGGGTCCCGCCCGTGTCCGCTGGGGGCCGCGGGGCTGGAGGAACTCCCCAAACCTCACCGGTCCCCGCAGCGCCGAGGAATCGCTTTGGAATTTTTTATCCAGCGTAGGCAGATAATTCTCGTAGAGGAACCGCAAAATTAAAGAATATGGGGTCGGGGTAGGTGGGAGGAGCGGGCAATGTTCTGCTTTAAATTACAACGCTTCGGGAAAAATAAATCTGTGGAACAGCTCGTTTGGTCTCTTGACTGGTTTCTGTTTGATCGGCTGAGATTCCAGCTGTTCATATGGGATTTTCAGCCGGTGGGGACTCTAATGAAATGCCAGCTGCTGAGCATGAGAGAAAATAATGGGAAATCATCCTTGATCAGCCACTGTCCCAAAGGTCTGGTAGTGCCCAGCGTTCCTGGCTGGAATTTGGGGGTCCCAGCACAGCCTCTCCATAGTGTCCCTGGCACTGCCCACCATCCCTGACCAGGGGTTGGGGGTTCCAGCACAGACCCCTCAGCACATCCCGCTGCTTCCTCAGGTCCCCTTTAACCAGGATCCTTTTTTGGGGTGGGGGCACCCAAACCCAGCAGCACTGCCTCTAACCACTTTTGGGGGATCGCACCTCTCCCCTCCTCACCCAATTCCCGCTGCCAAAACCCAGCCTGAGGCTCAGCTCCCCATCCCCTCAATCTCTTCAAGGAATTGCACTTGGATTTCCCAATCCAGCAGGGCAGCAATGCTGTTTTCACTGTGTAGCGTAATTGCAGTAATTGCTTAAGAAATAATTAAAAGAAATTCAAAGAATGAAGAGACAATCAAGAAGAGCTGCCAGCTCCAACCAAGGGCTGCTCAAGCCCCTTCTCAATGATTTGCTTTAATTAACCAATGCAAATGACCCAATTAAACCCACATTGATACAGTTTTACTCTTTTTAATCAAGTTCTAGAGAAATATTGCAGAAGAGAAAATAATCTTTTTAACCCCAAAACTCTTCTAGTAGATCCACAGGGCAGGGCTGCACTGCATCCCCACACTGAGGAAACTGGGAGAGAAGACAAACCCAGACTGAGATTCCTGGGAGATTGGTGCAGCTTCTGCCAGCCAGAAAATCCTGGGTCTGAACACACACCTGTGAACCCCAGGAACCTGGGACCTCATCGATATCCTCAGGAATCTTTTTATTAAAAGCAGATTTCCACGCAGAATTAACAAAATACAGAAAATTAAATGGAAATATGATGGAACAGCTCCCCCAGCCCAGCAGGTTGCAGCATCCAAAAGAAAATGAACAGAAAGATTATGGATTGGGACCATCACCAATCCCAAATCCCTCATGTGGAATATCACTCTGCATTGGTTTATAAATCACCACTTCTCTTAGTGGACAAACCCTTCAGCTTTGCCTCCAATCCACCAAGTTCCCAACTGTGGCCACCAAGATTCTGCTGCACCATGTCCACAGTGGGATCCAGGGAAACATGCAGGATATGTAGGAATGGAGTTGCCAAGGAAGCACAGGGACCTCATCTGTGCCTGCAGCCCAGAGAGAGTTCTCTCCCCAACAGCTCTGGCTGTGCTTGGTGTGTCCTGATGGTTCCCACGCTGACACACCACAGCTTCCTGTGCCCACTGCCTTGGGAAGGATCCCTAAGGTGCCACCAAGAAAGGAGCCTCTTACAGAGTCTTGGGATTCAGGGGAAGAAAAGGAGTTTTCAGTCTTTAGCATCTCCCACTCCATCAGCATTGATAGCAAACATGGCTTCAGCCTCAGGAAGACACGGAGAGTCATAGATTTTACAGATCCTGGTCTCACCTCGGCCTTTCCGCAGGTACAGCCTGACAGGGAGAGGGAAGGAAACACATCAGCATGGACAGCCTGCTCCCAGAAAATCATCCTAATCCATAAAGCACTAAACAAAGCTTTATGAACTGTCCAAGATGTTAATTTTCCTGTGGAATGAGGGCCCAGAGCTGCACTGAGCTGAAGCGCAGGCTGGGCCTGCCATGGACAGACTATGGAAACCCCAGAAGTAAAGGCTACTCAGCCAATGTTTTATGTTTCCATAAAACATTCCCAACCCAGGCTCCTGGGATATGACCATCTCTTGTCTCACCTGGTGGTGGAAGCATGAGCAATGATATTGCCTCCAATGGGCTTTTTGGGATCTGCAGCAAACATGGCAGCTCCGTCCACCTGTGCCACTACCTGGTTTGTGATGACGACGGCCACGCCAAACTGCAGGAGAAACAACCCAAACCCAATTATTTCCCACAATCAGGACAGAAAAGCAGGGGGGAAAAGGACACAGGAGCATTCCTGGTGTCCATAACTGTGGGATCCAGCCTCTCCAAAACAATGGGAGCAGAGGTGGAAACAAAGGCCTTAGGACCAAATTGCTGAGGTTTGTAAGAAAACCGATGAGTTTTGGCAATTGTATTGGGTTTGTACGACCAGGATTTGGTAGCAGGGGGCACAGAGGTGGCTTCTGTGAGAAGCTGCTGGAAGCTTCCACCATGTCTGGCAGAGCCAATCCCAGGATGGCTCCAAGAGGGACATGCTGCTGACCAAGGCTGAGCCAATTAGAAATGGTGGTAACGCCTCTGTGATAACAGAGTTAAGAAGAAATCAAAACAAAACTTGTGGTGCAGCTTCAATTCCAGCTAGAGAAGAGTAGGAGTGAGAATATGAGAACAAGATGCAGATACCAGGGGCAGTGAGGGAGGGGGAGGCGGCACTCCAGACTCCAGAGTAGAGATTCCTCTGCAGGGTGTAGTGAGGACCATGGTGATCCTCCCTGCAGCCCATGGAGATCCGCAGGGGATGCAGAGATCTGCCTGCAGCCTGTGGAGGAGTGGGTGGATGCCTGGAGGAGGCTGTGATCTAGTGGGAGATCCAGTGGAGAGGGGCCCTGCTGCCAGGCTGGAGCAGCCTGTCCTTGAAGGACTGACCCTGTGGAAGGGTGACCCACACTGCAGCACTTTGAGGGGCACTGTTGCCTGTGGGATGGGCTCACATTGCAGTTCACAGGGTGCTGCTGCTTGTGAGATGGAGCCACATCAGAAAAGTTTGTGGAGAACTGTCACCTATGGGAGGGACCCCACAGTGCAGCAGGGGAAGGACTCTTCTCCCTCAGCAGTGGGAGCCTTGGGTAGATAAACTGACCAAATTCCCCATTCCCATCTCACTGTGCCACTGGCATAGGAGGTAGAGCTGGGAAGGAGGGAGAAGTGGGGGGTAAGGTGTTTTTAAGAGCTCATTTCACTTCTCATTATCGTGCCCTGATTTTGTTAGTAACAAAAATCACTTCAAATCTCTAAGCTGAGCCTGTTTTTCCTTTGATGATAATTGATGAGTGTTTTCTCCCAGTCCTTACCTCAACTCACAAACTCTTCATTACATTTTCTTTCCTCTGTCCAGTTGCAGAGGAGGCTGAGTGAGCGACTTCCATGGGTGCCTGGTGTCAGGCCAGCATCAGCCCTTGACATAAAGCCCAGTCAGTGCTCACCTCGTCCGCCAGGCGCAGCAGCATCCGCAGGAACCTGGCCAGGTGCATCTGCCTGGCGGAGAGCTCCCCCCTTCCCGAGTAATCCGTGCGGTACAGGGCCGTGGCGCTGTCCACGATCAGCAGCGCGTACCTGGGGAAGGGCAGGCATGGCTCTAAGTCTCGGTTCCAATCCCAACCTGCCTGAGCAGCTCTCCTGGGAGCTTGGAATTCATCAGCACTGTTTCAAACCACAGTTCTAAACTGAGCTTCCAAGCTGCTCCTCAGGCTGGCACTGAGGAACCACGAATTCCCTGTTTGTCCAGCCACATCAGCTGAAGCTAGCTGCTGGTACCCGGAATTCCAGCAGCAAGACGAGCTGCTGACACCTGACTGCCCATGGAGCAAGCTGGCTCCCTGGAGAAGCCAAAGGCTAATCCCATGTGGGAACAAAAGCCATCCAATCAGTGTAATTACCGTGACTCAGCCATCATGGCCGAGGCCTGGTACAGCAGCTGGGTCTGGTGGTCGGTGTTAAAGCCCCGAGCATAGGCCACGTTGTCCAGGACATCGCTGCCAGACAGGCCATACCTGCAAAATCAGGGAAAATAAAGGCATGAACTTGAGTGACAACTTCATCCACAGCAGCTAGCCAGGAGCTTTGCCAAAAGATAGGAAGAAAAACTCACATCCCTGACAGAGATAAAAACAGATGGAAAAAATACAACCCGTGGTAATGAAGAGAACGGAATGATCGGAACCATTTGAAATGGATAAGAGGAAACAGCCTCATGTGATACCAGGGGAGGGTTAGGCTGGATATTGGGAAGTCTCTTAGAGGAAAGGCTGTCCAGCCCTGGCACAGCTGCCCAGGGCAGTGGTGGAGGCCCCATCCCTGGAGGGATTTAAGGCCATGTGGATGTGGCACTTGGGGACATGGGACACCATTGGGCTCGGCAGCACTGGGGAATGGTTGGGCACGGGGATGTCCCAGGGTTCCTTCAACCTGAAGGATTCCATGATTCCAAGGACACTCTGCAGAGCCAGCACAGACACACCTGTGCTTGCTGCGAACATCATTTCACTTCCTCTCCTTTGCTTGGCTGTCAAATATTCCCTGGTGACAGGGAACATGGGAACAGTCCCTGCTGTGGGAGAAGCCAGCAGGATTAGATCAAATGCCCTTCAGAAAGAGCTAACAGGATCCAGCCAGTCCTGTCCCCAGCTGCTTGGGAAGCTCCCAGTACCTTCCAGTAGCAGAAAAGAGGGAAATCATCTCATGCTGAGGGACAATGACACGAGAGCTGTGGGGAGAGAGTGGCAGGGACAGAAGAGGAACAGCAACACCAGAGTTTTCCAAAGGGAACACCTGCCAAATCAACCTCCAGGACCTGTGGAAAACGTTTTCCAACTGAGTTATGAGTCCATCTATTCCTGTCTTCCACTCACAGACCTTTCAGCCACGGCCAGAAGCCGCTCTGGGCGGAAGGTCCCCTCCGTGTCGATGTACATGGCTTTTCCCTCGCCGCCCCCGCGGTCTATGGGGAGCTACAGGAGAAGGAAAGGAATGAACAGGGAATAAAGCATCCATAAATACAGCAGATATTGCCACACGCCTCACTGAGCTCATACAATAACATACTGGGTTATTGTGATTAAAGTCCCATTTAGCTGGGAAAAATGAGAGGAAAGACCTGTGGTCCCTGTCACTGACACCTTCCTTTTGGAGTACCTGTCACCCTGGAGTGCCAGGACAAGGGGAATGGCTTCCCACTAACACAGGGCAGGGGTAGATGGGATATTGGGAAGAAATTCTTCCCTGGGAGGGTGCTGAGGCCCTGGCACAGCTTGCCCAGAGAAGCTGTGGCTGTCCCTGGATCTCTGGAAGTGTCCAAGGCCCAGCTGGACGGGGCTTGGAGCAGCCTGGGGCAGTGGAAGGTGTCCCTGCCCATGGAACTGGATGGGCTTTAAGGTCCCTTCCCACCCAAACCATTCCAGCATTCCACAACTCTACGCAAGACGAAAGGGGCTTTGAGCTGGGAAGTTTGAGGAGTCAACTGAATGATCAAATTAAGTCCAAGCCTCTAATATGTTATGGAACAGCAACCTCTAGACAGTAATGACCACTTACAAGTGTATATTACAATAAACAGGTCAAAGAAAGTGGCCAACATAGCAAATATCCCAAGGCTGTGGGCTCCATTGGATTGGAATGAGGTGAACCCCCCACCTGACAGGTGACGGCCAGGGTGTGACACAGCTGCGTCTTCCCAGTACGGAATTCTCCGAATAATTCTGTTATGGACCCTGTTTCTATTCCTCCTGAAGGGAAAATAACAATAATAATCGTTAATAAAACTTAAAAGTTTAATGTACATGTGTGATCTATGGATCTATCTCACGTACAAAATATTACATTTACAGAGAGAGACTCAGTTAAACACCGAATTTGGCTGAAAGTTTCAAAGGAAAGAGGAAAAACTGCTTGTCGTCATGAGGTTTGTTCATGCTGCAGTTAGGAAGTTCATGGCTGCTTTTGAAGGTGCTGAAGAGCTGAAATTACTTGTTTTCATTTTTGGGTTACCAGAGAAATGGGGAGATGGTGATGCCTGGTTTTGTTTTCCCTAAACACATCATGGACTTAAATAAACCAGGAACATCCAAAAATGGACTGCTCTGGGTCTTGCTTCATGACTTAAAGGTCTAAAAGCTATTTCTGCAGCTTCTAAAATAAAAGCAATTATTCAAGAGCAGTCCTAGGGGTTTTTCATCCAACCAGGACTTGCCTTACGTGGTTCTGTGCAAGGATCCCACTCATGGGAAAACCCCACCCCAATAACTGAGGTTAAGCAGGAAAGAGAAATAATAAAATGCTGACCTTGAAGCAGCTTATCCAGCTCTTTGGAGCCAGTGGTGATCTGGATGATCTCCGACCGCCGCTGGTGGAATTCTGTGGCCGTGGTGAAGCCCATGGGAACCAGTTTGGCTGCCTCAGCCTGAGGGAAAACCCAAGAGAGCAGTGCCAGGGGAGTTCATGCCATTCATTGACCCCCCAGTAATTAATATTTCCTGCCTTGTGGAGAGGTGCCTGTATCATTCCATGCACATCTCAGACCTCGCATTAGTTGGTACCTCTGAACAAAACTGAAATTCAGCTCCAAGAAAAAGCTCCAACATCCCTTTTTTGTGTTTTATGGAAATATCCTCCCCTTGTTCCCCACCTGTTCAGTTCAGTCTGTCCTGGTGTGTTTTGCCTTTTCCCATCACAAGTCATGTTATACCTCTATTTGCCCTTACTGCCCTTTGGAGACCTTCCAAATTTACCACAACGCTTTCAGCCAGCAGAAGTAAACCTGTGGAATATCTTGGGTTAAAGTTCCAGAACATCCTTACCAAGATTTTGTCAGCTTTGGCTTCGCTGATGCCTTTAATGTTCAGCAGCTCCTTCTTTGGAGCATATGCCACAGCCTCCACTGTGTGAAATCCAGCTTCTTCCAGCTTCTTCACATCATTGGCATTTATGCCACATTGCTGGGAGGGAGGGAGGAAAAATGACACGTGTTGGTATTTTTTGGTATTTCTGGGTTTTTTGTTTGGTTTGGTTTAACAGAACACAAGTAAGAATTTAGCAACAGAGTTTTCAGTTTCATCTTGCTTTTAAAGAAGATGGTTTAGGTTGGATATCAGTAAGGAATTCTTCCCTGTGGAGCTGGTGAGGCCCTGGTGGAGAGCTTGGAAATGCTCAAGTCCAGAATGGACAGGGCTTGGAGAAACCCGGGATAGTGAAAGGTGTCCCCACTCACGGCAGGGGATGGAATGGGATGAGCTTTTCAGGTGCCTTCCAACCCAAACCATCACAGGATTCCATTCTAGGAAAAAGAGCAGCGAGTGTATCTATGGAAAACTTCCTCCAGAGGTAACTCCTCACCTACCTCCAACCTGGATACGAGTTGTGGCCCAAAGCTCTCCTCCTCTGCTGACGTGTCTGCGCTGGCCTCGAGCTGCATCTGCATGGCCATGGTAGCGAGGGCCCAGGACACCCCCTGGAAGGAACCAAACATTTCAGTGTTCCCTTTTAGCAATAAGTTATGTGGTCACATGAATCAGAATCACAGAATTATTAAAGCTGGAAAAGTCCTCTGAACCGGCCCCTGATGTTGTGGCTGGGCTGTGCTCCAGGTCTTGCCCTTGCGACTGCCACAAACACCTTGGAAAGGGCTGGAAGACCCTGCAGAGGATCTGTACCTCTCCTGGGATTGCTGAGCAGGATGGCAGGCAGAAGCTGCCACAGGAAACTGAAGCATACAAGGGAATTCACACACTTGGAATATAACATACAATTTGACTATTACAATGACAGGACAAGGGGGAACGGATTCAAACTGACAGAGGGGAAATTTACATTGAATACTAGGAAGAAGTTCTTCCCTGTGAGGGTGCTGAGGCTTTGGCACAGAGAAGCTGTGGCCGTCCCATCTCTGGAAGTGACCAAGGCCAGGTTGGACGGGGCTTGGAGCAGCCTGGGACAGCGGAAGGTGTCCCTGTCCAAGGCAGGGGGTGGAGCTTCATGGCCATTCTGGCATTTCACGATTCCAGCTTTACCGGGGGCCGGCCAGCAGCACCTCCCAGGTACCGCTCGCCGGCGATCTGGAACTCCTTGGATTCCCCGCGCCGTGTCCCTTCATTTTGCCCACCTCCAGCCCTTTGTTTAAGGCCCCTCGCGCCTCCCCACCGGTGACGGCCTTCCCATCCCTCCCCCGCCAACGCCCCTCAGCCTCCGGCGGCCGCTCCTCGCACGGGGGAGGTGTCGGGGTGGCCCGAGGGTGGTCGGAGGATCCCGCGGCCCCAGGCCCGTCCCGCCCGGCGCAGCCCATGCCCATCTCCGTGCCCGTCCCCCTGTCTGTGCCCGTCCCCGTCCCCATTCCCATTCCCGTGCCCGTCCCTCACCGCGGCCCCGCTCCGGCCGTTCGGGCGCTCCCGCCGCCGCCTCACGTGACCCCGCCCGCCCGGCGGCGCGCATGCGCCGTCCCGCCCACGGCGGCGCCTCAAAGGGGAGCGCGGGAAGCGGCCCCGGAATGGGAATGGGGTGATGGAGAGCGGCCCCGGGCACGGAATGGGAACGGCGTCATGGAGAGCGGCCCCCGGGCATCGCTGCCTTCCTTTCTAATTTCCTTTCCTTCCTCTCTCTTTCTTGGTTTCCTTTTTGTTTTCTTTTCTGTCTTCCCCCTGTTATGTGTAAACTCCGTATATTAATTCGTGCCTGGAATTAAAGTGATATAAAACCATGGACAATGACCCGAAGGGAGATTCCAAGAAAAGCAAGGGACATCCGAGAACCGATGAATTGGCAGGATAAGAAAATCAGCAAGTGAATAGGTATGGCCGTCGAGGAGATGAGCCATCAGTGGTCCTAACGACTCGGAGCACCTGCCCGATGGGATCATCCTGGCTTCTCGGAAATCTCTGTTCATCAATATCGCCCGGAAAACCTATTCAAGGAACCCAGAATCCCGAAAGAAGACCGGTGAATAACTGTACACAGACTGGTAGACAAAGAAACTCTGCCTCAGAAAAAATAAAAAGTAGAAAATTGAACTGCCGGTGGTGGGACTTTGTGAAGGGAGGGGAGACTAGAGGCCAGTCTCACTTCACCCAGTGTCAATACACGGGATCGACCTGACTTTTTTGTGGCTGTAATTTTTATTGATTTTATTTCTGTGTTCGCTGTCACGCAAAAATAAATTTTATTTTTACTTTTCTTCAATCTGGCCGTTTCATTTATAACACCTCCCCCAACCCTTTTTCTCTTTTCCCCCTTTCCTTTTGTCTTTCGCCCCCGCTTTTCCTTCTCTTTCCCCCTCTTTTCCTTTTCCTTCTCTCTCCTTTCAGTTATTTTCTCTTATTTTCCTTCTCTTATTTTCTCTTTCTTTCCTTTTTCCATCTTGAAGCACAATCCTGTGCCCCTTTAAATCCAGCAGCCCAGGCAATTCCTGAGCAGTAACAATTCCTCAGCCAGAACCCCAAACGAGCAGCTGGAGATCATGACACAGCTGGAGCAGAGGTTGTGATTCCTCACTGGAAGCCCCATCCCCTGACAATCGACAGAACCCCTTTGCCTTCATGCCTTGCTGGGCAGATTGGAGTTGCTGATTCTTGGCACATGGAAGTGAAGTTTTCCATGATTTTTTAAAGCTGGATGATGGAATCATTTCTGCCCAAGCTCCTTTTCCTACTACAAACATGTGGCGTCACCTGCTACTTTGATTCAATAGTCAAAGCAATATAATAAACTCCACCAAAAACTCGCTTGAGTCTTTATAGTTATTGATGCTTTAGTGTGTAAATCCACTGAAAACCAGCCAGAAAAGACAAAAAAAAAAAGAGGTGGATAACGCTCCTGGAGAACTGCCACAGCAGTCTCTGCTAGTTAGTGATGCAGAGAATGGCCTGGGGAAATTCGAAATTCCAGGTATAGTACCTAAACTGAGAATGATTTGGCTGCTATCTTCCTAATTAAAACACAATAAATTCTTGTGAAAAGCCAGGATATAGAAAACTAGCACTAGAAAAGGCAAGGAAAAATATCATATTATGAAGAGTCCCCCCAAGTATTTAACATAATTATTTCAATATTTTGAATTTAATTTAGTATTGAACTTTGAATCACCAGTTTAAATACAGCAGCCCATAATGCCCATTTGAAGCAGGAAAAGTGATAAATCCAATCTTTATTAAGCTTCCACTTTTCAAATAGATGCAAACTTTGCAAAAAGACAAAATATATAAACACTAAAATACAGGAAAACATTTTTAAATTCAACATATTTTACAGGGTACGAAGACTTGCAGCTGCAGAACTGAGAGCTGAGCCAGGGCTGGTGCTCTGGCTCGGCGACACAGTCAGGGCGAGACCAGTTCCAACAGCAAGACCCACATAATGCACAAAATTATACACAAAACCAAGCTAGAGCTACAGATACTCTCAAGTTTAAGGAGTTCAGTCTCTTCACTAAAATTCCACAGCATTCCAAACTGGGACAGTGCCTCAGCACCCAGAGAGAGTGCTGGTCTAAGACAGTGAATGTCAGAGCTAACTTCAGCCAGAGAATCACAGTGATGGCCTTGAGGCTGTTGCATCCCAAAGTCTGTGGGCAAACACAGGGATTTTTAGCCTTAATTCCAAAAACATTTCTGATTTTGGTGACTGTGGTTAATTGCTACAGGTTAATTGGTTAATTAATCAGATGCAGGAATATAGTGTCTGGCCTGGGAGGGGTTCCAGGCAATGAATAGACACCGGACGTGGTGGGATCTGTCAAATTGTACGTGGCAGTGAAATAATGACAGCAAAAGTAAATTCCAGTTGTAATAATTTAGAGAACAATTCATCATTTCTTTGTCCAAGAGCTCTGTAAATGACAAAATTAATAGTCTATGGCTGAATATCCATGCTTGGAATGACTATCCAACCATGACTATCTGTGCCAGGAATAAGCACCAGTGACTGACAGAAGATAAAAGGCACCTTGAATTTTCAAGGGATCTAGGAATTTCCTTTTTCTCTTCCTTAGACACCCCTGCTTTTGTAAAACTCGTGGCCTACACCAAGTGCTCCACTTGGTCTAAGCCACAAGGATACTAAATGGGCAGGAATACTAGAGCTGAGTGGGTAACAGCATTCCCATTTCAGGGAGACACAGCTGGAATTCTCATAAGACTAAACTCTCAGACTACCCCTTTTGACTGTTTCAGTCCTGCCTGTGGATCCAGCAGATCATCTGGGACCCTGAAGCAGATTCTGATGGATGGAGATGACTATTCTCTGCAGATAGTGGTGACCAGCTGGAACTTTGGAGAGAACAGCAGCAATTTCCTTCTCCCTGGGGAAGATAAAATTATCACACGTATTGGAGAGGATCCCAAGTGTTCAATCCCCCATCCCCACTCTGGAATGGAGCGATGTGCAGCGGTGCTTTGTCAGCTCACCCGATATTCCCAATGTGGGTTTGGACCCTGAAGGGAAGTATAGCAGCTGGGTAATCATGGGAGACAGCCAGAGTCAACTCAAACTTCGCAAAAGCCACCGAAGAGGAGAACAGAAGCTTCACCCTGTGGAAATAAACACAAAGATCCACGTAAAACAGTCAAATGGGCGGCTTCCACCTTGGAATTAGTGCCAGGAGCAGAAATAAGTGATGTCACTGATGCAACAAGCATAGCAACTTTTAAAGAGTTCCAGCACAGACGCACAGAAACTTCAGGAATAAGATACAAAAGGCCTTTCACACTTTATCAACACTTCAGAATGCCCTAATTTTCCCCACAGAAAATGTTAATGCACGCATAATTCACAGAACCATCCAGAAATCATGGGAGAAGAGAGACTAAAAACATGTTTTCTAGTTAACATAAAACATTCCCAGGCATTTGCAGTTTTCTAATGCTTTAAGTAGGACTGGTTTGCCTCCAGTTCCATGGGGGTCTTGGCACTCTTGCAAAGGGAGCTACAGAATTAGAATAACCTCTGGAACAGCACCAAGGTGGGCAGAGCAAGTTAATAATTGGGCACTTCTTAATTAAAGATATTCATCAATAATGGAAGGATGAGGTGAAATTGTATTTGTGTTGTACCACTGGGACATGCCACAAAACTGGGAAGTATCAAGGGAAAATGGAAAGTAAAGGAAGTAAACTTCAGTTCCCTCCTTCCATGACTGATTTTGCCTGGCTGAGGCAAACACAAGATTAAAGGAGACAAAGCCCTAAGCTACAGGTAAACTCTTGGCTCTGTTTCCTTTGCGTTGCTACAATTTAGCGTAAATATTTAAGAAAGGCAAGTCAAGCAGGAAAACAGCAGGGAAGGAGAGGCTGTCAAATAGTCATAAAATCAATGAATCCATGAACAGCCTTTTTCCATGCACTGGGACACTACAGTGTAATTGTATGAAAATAAATTAAATTGTTCTTAAAAACAGCTGCATCAAACGTCACTTTTAAGAAAACCAAACTGAAAC
The DNA here is from genome assembly GCA_008694505.1 of Cyanoderma ruficeps. NCBI lineage: Eukaryota > Metazoa > Chordata > Aves > Passeriformes > Timaliidae > Cyanoderma > Cyanoderma ruficeps. The sequence goes on from VZDJ01000246.1 coordinate 165,329, forward strand.
TATTTCAGTGTTTTGGTTCTGATTATCTAGAAGCTCCCTCTTAAGGCTACTGTGAACTCCATCTTACAGAATCACAGAACATCCCGAGTCAGAAGGGACCCACACAAGGACCAAAGTCCAGCTCCTGGCCCTGCACAGGACACCCCAACAATCCCATCACGATTATCTGAATTTACTCACTCTGTGTTTTTGATATCTGTCTCCAGGAGATGGAATTTTGCACCCCACCTCTGCAGAAATTCCAACTCCTCTCCCAAGATTTTGCAGCGATTTATCACCAAGGAGATGTCAAAGAGAGCCTGGGGGGGGCAATCAGAAAAGCAACATCAGCACTCAGGGGGTGACCATATGATGATACTTGAACACACAGTTCATCTTAGAAAGTACAAAAAATAAACATGGTTTAACTACTACCTCAGTTTGGATGGAAAAATGAAATTGTACAAGTATAACAAATATATATTTTTTGCTTTAAATTTGTCCTTTCGGCTTTGCCAACAGCCACACAGGAACACAAAAGTTTGGCTTGGCAATTTAAACCTACATTCTCTAGGAGGCAGAATAGCCTTCAGCTCAATTTATTTTTTTCAAGCAAAAAAAAAGTTTTTTTCCATAAACTTCAGCTTTTAGGACTCTTTCCTTCAGAGACAGGTATTTCCTCTCACACCTCAGAATATTCCTGAAGCAGATTTTGATTTGCATTCTTGAAGCTTTCATTAAGGTGCTTTGGTTCTCAGCTTATCTCTATTTTCTCTGTTGCAGAAAATAATAACTGGATTTTTGTTTCCAGGGTCTTCTAAGTTTTCCTGGAACATTACCTGGGGCAAGTAGTGCAGTGTGGGACACTTGTCCTGCCAGCTTCCCCGACTCTCAATAAACCGGAAGATGAGTCTTTGGACTAAACACGAGGAGGGTGGAGCTTTTTCCTCTGCAACACAAAAGAAAACCAGGAATCTTTGAAAAGCCATTTCATAAAGCATTAGAAGGTCAAGCACACATTTAGTCTTCCCGAGAACAGATTAAGCAGGGCTGTTACTTTCACACTAGTCAAAAATCTCACCATCCAAGAAAGATTCAAAGTCCAGGCTAGTGATGCTTCTGGAAGGACGTTCAGCAAAAAACTCCCCATCTGAGAAAGAAAGTTAAAAACCCCTACTTATTTCCATGCTTAGTTCTGGAGTTACAGCTCTTCATCTTCAGAAACAGCCACGCCTTACATACATTTCTGAATTTTCACAGGAAAAACATATTCAAAGCCACTTCTCTCAGCTTACACACTGTAGTAAATTTTCTACTTCCTTTCAGCAGATCTTAACAAATAGGGACGTTTTAGGTTTCTATTCTCTAATATTGCAAATTCATAAAACACAAACTTATGCATTTTGTGACTCACCTATTGGGGGTCCAAACACAACTGTGAGCGTCACAGAATCATAGAGAAAATTAAAGACAGCTTGCTGCTCACTCCATTCCATCAACTCCCACTCAGTGAAGCTGAAAAAGGGGAAAAAACCACCATCACTCCAAGTTTCAACCAACCAACCCAAACAACTTCCTGAGGGACAAACATCAGACCATTAAATGCACTTGCAGCTCTTACCACATTGTACAACAACAAAATTTCCCAAAACCAGAGTCTTTCATTCCAACAGAATGTAAGAATCTGTTGGGAATGCAAGCATATTGCTATAAAATTTATATAAATGTCAATTTGGTGATTGAGGGAGAGTTGGATGTAGAAACCCTGAACACAGAGTACCACTGCAAAGCTGCTAATGGAATAACTGCCTCACGCATCGAAGTTCTCCAAGGCTTTTATTGCCTGCCTTAGGCTGCAAGGAGATGGGCATTCCAAGATCTTCCACATCAAATAACAAGGAAAACTGAACCCAAACTCATTCACATACAAATATGAGGCCCCAGAAACAGCTATTAAAAAATAAAACCTGGAGGTGTTTTCCTTACTCGTATTTCTTCAGGATTTCCAGGCAGGCCCTTTCAGTCTGCTTGAGCTTTTCCATCTCAACCAAATGAAGCTCATCCTCAGCATCCATCTCTGACAGTTCTCTGCAAGGATGAACCAAACTCATGGGATGTGGTACAGTGGTTAAAAACAGACCAACCCTCTAAAATCTGAGTGTGCACCTGATTCTTAAATCCTCTTTGACATCTTACCTCAGAAGTTCCTCTTCTTGGGCTGTGATGCTTTGCAGTTCTAAAGCAAACAGGAAAAAATGAGAGAAGAGGGGAAAAATGAGAGAAAAAAGCAGCACAGGAAGCCCTAATTTGCTGTGCACTCACTGTTCTTATGGAGTTAAAGGTTATAATTATTGGACAATAAAGTGCTGAGTATGACAACCAGCACACACTCTTCAGTCAGCAAGTTCTAAATTCCCCTTTTCCAGGGAAAAACCAGTCCTTTTCATTCTTTAACAGCTATGTCATTAGCTATGTGCAATGCAGGAAAGACAGCAGCAGAGTCTGCATCCCTCTCAGAGTTAATGCATCAGGGTGGGGGTTGAGTATCACCCTCTCCAGGTTCTAAACCCCCAGACAAGAAGTGCACTCAGCTGGTTCCATTACCTCCCTGTAAGTTCCGCCCTCCTGCCGTTCCAGCACTACAGCCAGCTTCCTCCTCATCCCAGAAAGAATCTGTGGGAAACAAAGTGTCAGGTCTGTGCAGAACTCCCAGATTCAATACTTAAGAGTTTTATTTGTTTGTGGGGTCTAGAAATCTCAGCATTTCAAAGTTAACTAAAAAAACAAAATACCAAACCATGGAAAAGTATCTACCAAAACCCTCAAAAAGTGATAACAACAAGCAAAACTCATTTTACTGCACCGTTTTAGAGCTGCTGCTGTGCAATTTGATTTCTATTCAAGGTGCTAGCGAAAAAGAATTGAAACTAAAGAGCATCATTACACAGTAAAGCCAAGTTCTGACTGCAGCTTGTATCAAACAACCACAAACACAGAATCCTGACCTTTTGAACAGCAGCTCTGCAGAAAAAAAGAGAAAGCAGCATACTGGCCACCTTTTTGGAAACACACACCTGATTCCAGAGCAACCACAGAGCTCTCTGCCTCCTTCATCCAGTCATCCACCTTTTCTATTCTTGATTGGAGCTTTCTGTATTGCTCCTAAGACGGGAAAATTGTACTTGAGTCAGTTATATTATTTTCAAAGCTGAATTTTCTTATGGGATCACCATTGGGCTCTTTGCTTGCTAATTAATTAAAGGAGCAGCAAAATCTGCCATTAGAGGGAAGAGGCAATCGACAAACTGTGGGGGAGTAGCCAATAATAAGTAATTATGAAATGCTTATTGAATCTAGAGCTTTAATATATACACACCTTTGGTCCCTGTCACAATGCATTACTTGTGCACTTCCTTGTTAGTTGTCACAGAACCCAGGAATGGTTTGGGTTGGAAAGGATTTTGAAGATCATCCAAGTCCAATCCCCTGTCATGGGCAGCGACACCTTCCACTGTCCCAGGCTGCTCCAAGCCCGTCCAGCCTGGCCTTGGACACTGTCAGGGATCCACAGCTTCTCTGGGCAAACCTGTGCCAGTGCCTCACCACCCTCACGGAGAAGAATTTTCTTCCTAAATACTTGCTACTACTACTTACCTACTTACTAACACTGGTATTGCTACAGTATAAAGAGATCATTTTTGGTGGTGTTTCCTTTAATAATTTTTCTCTCTGTTAATCACCAAAACTCTAAGGCAGAAAGTTCCTACAGTGTAACTGCAAGGAAGTCACTGTCCCAGGGTTATATTTGCATATAAAGAAAAGGGAAATGTATTTATAAGAAAGGAACTTCCATGAGAGTACACACTTAAAATAATTAAGCTCCTACACATTTAAAGACAAGAAATGTGGTAGAAGTGTTTTTTTAAAGGTAAATGCCTGCAGCCCTGTGGCTCCTTACCTCAGCACTCTGCAGCAGTTTCCTGTACAATATCTCCTTCTCGTTGTGAGACAAGATTTTAGCCTCCTTGGTGAAACAGGATTTCATCTTGTTCAGTTCTGCTCCAAACTTACTCAGCTGTGAAGAATGGGAAATACAGAAGAGAAAGTGAATGGAAATATAATCCTTCCTGACTCTAGCTCAGCACCCAACCTCAGTGATATTCTATACCAAACTAACAATGAATTATGAAAAATACTGTGTCTCTAATCAATTTAGACTCTTTATTTTCAAGGAATAGATCTTTATTCTAGGCATTAGAACCACGGAAAACAAAGTCTCTTGATCCACCTTCTCAATTCTTGTGGGATACTTCTACAAATTTTCTGGGTTTTCTATGCAGTAACTGTGGGTCATTTCTTTCTCCTTTAATATATTTCCTTGCATTCTCCTGACATGCTGGAAGCTCTCAGCAGTTTTACATTCAGAAAATATTTTGCCTTGTTCCACCTGCTGTTATTTTGTGACCATTCTGGTTCTTATTTGATGTGAATAAATAAATTAATCTCACTTCTTCATTACATAGAAACATCTTCTCCATGCAGCATTACCTCTTCATCAGTGCAGGTTCTCATTACTTCCCACAAACTCCTGATCACGTTCACCAGGGGCTGATCCAGGACAGTCACATGTGGCTTTAACCTGAAACATGAGGAAAAAAAGTTGAAAATCTTGTTGCTATTGCATTGACCACATAAAGCAGCACCTTGATATTGATACAGTTCATTTCTAAATCTGTAATAAACTACTATCTATATTTTTATTTTTCCTGTATGCAATGTAGTAACTTTCTTCAGGCCATTTCCATGCACCCAGAGCTGAAAAAAATGGAATTACTGATAAACTGTGTGACTGGAAAACCACTCACTCTGCTATTTTCAAAGACAGATCCTGGCAATCCTCCTCGTAAATCCTCAGCTTGGGCCGGTGAATGTACTGGCTGTAGAGGAGATCTTCTGCAGTGGGAGGTGCACTGACTGCACACTGAGGAAAAACACAGGGAAAAGTAGGAAGGAAAAGAAAAAAAAAATCCATGTTTTTCAGAAGTAGTAACTTTCATAGTTATAGTAATAGCAATCATTTCAATTCTGCTTTCACACCTTGCGTTTCCTCACACCAGCAGAGCACAGGCTTCCTTTTGGGATATGTGCCTCATCATTAGAGCTCAAAAAAATGAAATTATATATTACTGAAAGAGGTGGTGTGAGGTGATGAAGACTTGAAAATACATATAAGTTATGCAGATAACAAGAGTGCTCCCCAGTAAAACAATGCTGCATTCAAAGTTATGCTTAATTCAGAATCAAAACTGCCAAACCTTACGGAAGCCTTATGGAGCTTTATTCCTCAAATAAATATGAGGGGGTATTTCAGCAAGCTGCCTGTGTAGCAAAGCTCATAAATAAGTGACATTAATTACTCCCACTCCTTCAAAGAAAATTTTCAGGGGCTTTTGTGGGGGTGGTGTCAGTTTTTTATCAGTCACTAGTCTACAGTAGCAGCATTATTAAGCCTGATGAATATTTAGAGACAACTCAGTATGAATAAATTTGTAAAATAAACAGTAGCTAAGCTGGGAGAGCATTTTAAATAAAAATGGAAGGGATTTAGAAGTCAGACTTCCCCTTTCTTCAGGTGAGGAAATAAAAGAGTAGCAATATCATGGTGAAGGCATCTCTAAAGGAGAGAGTACAACAGGCAGGAGGAGCTCAGAGTAGCTGCAGGCAGTAATGATTGATGGACACAGTGAAAAGATAAAGTGAAAAGATCAGACTGAACTTCTAATTCTTTCAAATTTGTTGTCCTCAAAACAAATTTTAAAAGCAAGAATTAGTACGTTTGTCCAAGAACAGTAATCCGGAATTTGATAAGGACATGGAAATCTGTTCAGGTTTTCATTTAAAGATATTTGAGCTGCTAAAAATTAAACCCCAAACCAACAAAGGAGTATTATTTAAGGTCAATTATATTGTTCCACTCACACTGGCTGGAACCTGGCTGTGCCGGGGCTTCTGAATCACAACATGGACTTGAAGAAGGGTAAAAAATTCCCCAACTGTGATAGCACCATTCTGGAATTTCTGTACATTTGAGGAAAAACATACAGGTAAGTCCATTTTTCAAGACAGAATGCTCACTGGTATATAAACACAGGAGGTTTTTTTCCTGTTAGGACAGGAAATTGCTGTCTTCCAGCCCTGTCCATACCTCCCACAAATTTTCGTCACAAATGCTGTCCGTGAGAAGCTGGGACTCCGCCTGACTGCTGCGCTGGCCTGGGAAAACAAAACAGAAAGGGGGAGGTATTTGGGTTAATAACATTCCTACAGAGCAAAGAACACAAGGATTGGGACTCTTATCACAAATGGTCTCTTACTTGTTGACTCTATGTCAGCCTTCACAGAATCCAGGGAGCTGCTGGTGCTGGCATGAGGACACTCAGGGCTCGTAGCTGAGAGATTTGGAGGTTCTCCAGCTTTATCAACTTCTGCTTGGTCCTGAGGCAACACATCAAAAGTCACCTAATATTAACAAATGTTTTTAAAAAAATTAATATAGTTATATAAAACAGACTGACTGGATCAGTGGTTTACTGTAGCTGTTCCTTGAAAGGATCAAAGGGATACTACGCAGACAACGGTTTAAAATTGGCAAATCCCTCATTTTGCCTGTTTTGCCCGGTACAGGACTGTTGCACACACCAACCTGATTCTTCTAACTTGGCAAAACAATGAAAACCAGAGGGAATGACAGAGGAAAATGACAGCAAACTGGTGATGATGAAAAACAAGAAAACCTACTAACAGACCCACTTACACTCCCAAAACTTAAGCCCCAGTGGTGTTCCTGTATTCTTACAGTGAGGGACCAAGCTCACCTCCAAGCCTTGAGAGGCCCCAGCATCCACCTGTTGATCACTCTTGGCCTTCTTTGAACTTTGAAGATCCTCCTCAGCTTCTTCTAAAGATCTTTTCCTGCTGCAAGTTTCTGTCTCTTCAAATGGACCATTTTCAGAGTGGGGGGTTTGTTTTTTATTTTTATCAGTCCAAGTGTTTTCCATGAGTTCAGAACTGACAGATTCATTGGAATCCATTTCCTCCAGGCACACAGGGAGAAACTGTTCTGCTATGAACTGAAAAGGACTGAAGTTCCGCCTGCTGGACTTCTTACCTGGGGTTTCACTGGTGTTTGCTGGAACTGGAGCTTCTACTCTGTCTGATTTTGTACTTATGTCTTGTGCACTGGAAACGTGATTTCTCTTGTTTGGTAATTTAGGCTGGAATATGCCCAGAGGGATATTTATTCCTGGATATTTATCCTTAGGCGCCATTCCTATGGGATCAGCTCCAGATTCCAGATCTGTGTTCTCCTGCTTCTTGGTATCAAAGAAGTTATTTGGTTCACTGACAGTGCTTTTTCCCAACCTCAGGGTATCCTCTGGCTGAGCTGAAGAACTGGGCAACTGGTCAGAAGAAGTTGTGGAAACAGAAATAGATTTCCTTGTCAAACCCATCAGTTTTGAACAAACACCTAGAACACCTGAAGCTGCTGGCAGAAGAGTGGGATGATCCCCTGAACTGTCACTGACCAAAGGTTGCCTAGTTTGTTCAGAGTTTATTTGAAAGTCTTTTGGAGGTGCCTCCCCTTCAGCTGACAGCTCCTCATTTTTCTTGGAGTCCTTGTTAGCAGCTGGAATGAGGTTTGCTTCAGCCAAGCCCAAGTCTGAATCTCCACACTGAGATGAATCCTCTTCCACTAGCTGGTTTCTCTGAGCACAAGGGGCATCTGGCTGACCCTTCCAAGGATCTGATCCCTGCATGGGAAAGGCAACACAGGATCCCACACTGCCACTTTCTTCCCTGTGATCCACAGTGCCCTTACTTGGGAACTCAATAGATACTCCCTTTGACTGCAGTTTTTCTGGTGGTGTGAGATCCTGCTCCTTGCCTACAGGGACAGAATTATCTGTGGGAAGGCCATGATCCTGTGGTGTCTCCACATCCATAGTACTTTCTTGAAGGGAGACAGAATAAATGGAATGTGGTGTTGTGCCACTGGGGACCTGGATCGCTCCTTTCTCAGTAGGAAATGCTGAGTCTGATGAAGCAGAAGAGGGAATGCTGGGCTTATCCTTAGGTGTTGTGGCATATTGTGAGGAATCCATTTCACCACTGCAGGGCACCAACCCACCGTGCATGTGCTGTGGTGGCTGCTGGGTGTTTGTGTGGGGCACCTGCTGGGCCTCAAGCCCAAGGATGTTCCTACTGACAGCAACAGTGTGGGATGCAGTGATGTCCATGTCCTCCTGGTCTTGGGCAAACACGATGGTTCTGTTAGCAGGAGCGGCTGGGAAGGGCTGTCTGTACCGTGCTGTGTGAGCTGTGGTGATCTCCATATCCTCAGCCGGAGCAAAACTGATGGTTCTGCCACCTGTAGCCTCCTGCCCACCCAGCTCTGCTGGTGTTGTCGTCGTGGCCCCTTTTCCTAAGGACGTTGTTTCATTTCCACTTTGATCAAAGCGTTCAGGCGCTGCTTTGTTTTGTGGCAAAATAACATTGATGCTGTACTCTGGAACCATCACCACACACCTGCCAGTCATGTCCATGTTTTCACCATGGGGAAACACAACAGACTTTTCTCCAAAGAAAGACAACTGGGAACTTTCCTTGGGTGCCTCAGATGTCCTGGCCCACACCGGCTCTTCTGCACCCCTCAGGAGCAGCCCATGAGCTGAGGGAGGAGGTTTTAAATCCTCTCTCAAAGAATTTATTTTACTCATGGAAGAATGTCTGTCAGAGTCTCCTTGGGTTGGCAATATTTTGCTTACTGCCCTCACAGGCTGGGGTTCCTCTTGCCTCTCTGAGTTTTGGCCCTTTGCATTTATTCCTATTACTGTCCCAAACTGTTCATTTCCTCTCATTCCAGAGGGAGCAAGATTTTTACTGAAAGTAAATGAACCACTTGGAGCCAAAGCAGTAACAATTTGCTTATTGGTGTTCATTTCCACGTCCTCACATTCCATTGCTGCAGTTTGACTCACGATATCCACACCACGACGACTGGAAAATGGGAAGGGCTGGTTTTGCAGCTGTTTGGATAGTGCAGTGTTTTGATTATAATTATTTGATTCTTGTTCAGTGTCAATAGGAGCAATCTCAAAGGCAGCAGGATGAGCTTTGGTTATGTCCATGCTTTGATCACCTAAAAACACACCTGTTGTGTCATTTGTGCAGAAATCTGAGAGGCTTGGAAGGTGTTTTCCCACAGGCTGTGATACAACTTCTTGGCTTTGCAAAGTCAGGGATGTACTGGTGTTAGTGACAACATTCTCAGGGTCACCTCTGTTTTGCTCTTGTAACAAACACATGCTCTTGGAACTCAGACCACTTGCCTGGAAGTTGGTTTTTCCAAGCTTCTTATCATCCATTATCATAAAAATATCCTGAGCATTGCTTTCCATCGCCTGGCTCTTTTTAATATTCCCATCAATACTCCACACTACAACATTTTCCTTGTCCATATCTACAGAATGTGCAGATATGTTACCCTCAGTGACATTTTTGTTTTGGTTCTTTCTTGGAATCATTTTATAGGGCGTTTGTTTCAGTTCTGCTTTTATCCCACTGCCCTGGCCATCAAAGAAAACAGTGTGGCATCTTGTTATCTCCATTTCTTCCTGCTCAGTTACATTGGAAGACATGGATCTGTTTCCCAGGAAATGAGGTTTGCATGTGACAGAGGTGAATGCTGCAGTGGGATGTTCATCATCAACATTCTCTCCATCACCCTTAACATAGGTTTTAGCCAAGTCCATGTCTTCTCCTGCAAATATTACTGTCTTCTCACCTGAAAAAACATGCTGGGGGTTTGCAGAAGGATCAAACCTGCTCTTCAGAACACCACCAGCCACCAAATGCATATGTGAGCCAAACCCAGTGCTGGCTGCAGCAGGACCATGAGCTTGGGACATGTTTTCCATGTGTCCACCTGAGGCTGAAGGCAGTTCCATGGCACTGATTTTATAGGGCCCAGCAGCAGGATTATCTCCAGGTGCCACACTCCTTGGGACATCGCCACATGCCAGGGATCTGCTCCCTGCCAGCAGAGGGTTGGTACTCACTGGCTTTTCACAGGTTTTATGGCATGAACTGTTCTCTTCCGTGATGCTGGCATTACAGATGATGTCTGTGTAATTCCCAGTCATTTCCATGTCATCACACTTGGAAAAGACAACAGTTCTGTCCCCTCGGAAGATGGTCTCAGATGAAATGGATCCCTGGATGGCAGACAATGCCCCGGCCTCCTGTTTCCCAGCTTGCAGCACTGGGAGATCTCCTCTGCCTTCGGCATTTGCTGTTTTTCTGTCTGCACAAAGCTGAGGGTCCTGCTGAACACTTAAGTTGTGGTTAGATGCTCTCCTGAGCACAGAATTATCTAACTCTGTGGGTGGGAAATCCTTTTGCAGGTTGAGCCTTTGGTTCCCGACAGTGGAGAGGGCAAAGGACACTTTTGTAGTGTGACTGGTGGTCACGTCCATGCCCTCGTCTGCAAACGCCTCAGTAACATCCGCACACTCCCACTGCTCTGGTGGAACCTCACCGACGCCAGGGAACGGAATTTTAACATCAGCTGCCTCACATTTTGTCATCTCCATCCCACCTTCTCGGCCTCGAAACACTTTTGTCACATTGCAGGTGTCCGGCTCTTGGGAATAACCAAATTCCCCGGACAGTTCTGTCACATCTCCCAAGCCTTGGGAAGGGGCACAGCCAACATTCTCCTTATCAGGTCTCTCAGCAGGATTGTTTGACTTCAGTCTCAGCAGAAATTCATTGAAATCTATTTTTTTTGCAGTAGTGGCTTCTTCCTTCTGCTCCAAAGAAGGGCCCGCGTGGTTTGCGGGGTCAGAGAGCAAACTCAATTCCTTGCTGCTTTCTGCCTTCCCCTGGCTGGAGTTTAACTTAGCCAGGAAGGAGGTGAAGTCTATTTTCTCAGTTGTGCCAGGCTGGTGGGCTCTGAGGTCCCATGAGATCATGGCTGTGTGACTGGCTGTCATCTCCATCTCGTTCTCCTCCGAGAAGAGGACGGTGGTGTCCTGCCTGTCCGTCCTTGGAGCGGTGTGGTCCACGCCATGCCACTGAAAAACAACAAAAAAAGGAGAATTCAGTGACTGGCACTTAAAACAAATGACCAGTGGTTTATTCTGTTTAAAACAGAAGTCAGCTAATGTTGACTAAAGTCAAGTCCTAACGTTTTAGCTTTATAAGTCCTTTAAAAAAAACCCAACCTGTTAATTTCAGGTCTCCCTGATAAGCAGTAACATATTTGAGGAAAGGACAATGACTAAATTATGCAAATATATCATATTTAAATGGATTTTAATGAAACAGTGTCTCATCTTACACTTCACATCTAGCCACATCTTAGCGAGCACAGGCCCATTACCGAGGCTTATGGATCAGTATTTTCTATTTCTCTACAACATGATTTCCACTTTTTATGTCCACCAGTTTAATTGTCCACCTGCTCCAAAGCAGCAGCACCATGCTGGATGTTTCAAAACACTTTTTCACCACTGATAAGGGAGATTTTAGTCTCTTTAATAAAAAGCAGTTAATAGCTGGGGGTGGGGGAGGAGATATATTTTATCAAGTATAATGAATATATTTGTTACCAGATGATAAATTGCCTACACCTGGTGAGTTATCACATTGCTTGTTCTCCAAAAACTACTGGCCTATGGAACTGCTCAATGCCCATTGTGTAAGAAGGAGAACTGGAAAACTTACAAAAGTTTGTAATCAGTGGTGGCCACTTTACACACTGGAAGATGAAGAGAAGTGGCCTAAGGATGGAACCTTGCAGTGTAATATATATTGCAATTAATGTTGTTTGGTAGAATGGAAAATAAGTGGGATGAAATTCCCTGTACACCTGAAAAGGAAAAAACAGGCAAGGGGTTGAAAGAAGTGTTGTTTTGTGTGCAGCACGGGACAGAGGTGCTTAAAGTGCAGGTGAGAAGAAGAGGAGGATGCTTTAGAGCTGATGGTTGGTCTGTGGCAAAGAATAAAGGGGGTGAATGATGAAGCACCAGAGAATACAGTTAGACACATAAGTGAGTCTTGGAAAAGTGAACTGGAACAGAAAGAATATTTGAGAGGATGGGAGAATTTTGGTCCGATTGCAGGACACACTAGAAGGCAGCAAGGAGATGTTGGAGCAGATGCCAGGGAAGTTCTGATGGCTCCCCTGCAGCAGGTGGTTGGGAATTATTGTCCAGTAGCCTCATTTTTAATAGTGGATTTAATGTCATGGAGAAAGGTGGCAGGAGTTTAAAGGGAACACCTGAACAGAGTCGCTGAAGTGTTTGAAACCATAATTAGGACTCAGAACCCCTCTCACTCAGAAACAGTTGGTTAATTATTATAATAATTGGTGACTAAAGTATACTTTAGTGATTTGTATTAATTAGTGACTGAAATTTATCTGGCCATTTGTATTGTGATAATTAGTGTCTGAAATGTGTTTGGCACTTTGTGTTGTGATAGTTGATAGCTGAAATGTATTTGGCAATTTGTAAAGAAAGGAGACATTGGAAAAGGGAGGGTTCCCAAGGCAGGCAAATCAAACAAAGAACCTAAACCAGGCTGTTCAAGCCATCAAACCCAAGACCTCAAGTGAAAATGAAAACTTCGCCCTAAAGGAACCACGGGAATCATTCTCAGCTGAGCCCTGGTTACACTGTTGCTGGGAATGAAAAGGTAATTTTTTTAACTGATACAGAAACAACTTATTCATTACTGAATATGGGCAGAGGGAAACAGCTCAGAACCTGTAAGTGTTGTGAGTGCAAAGGGAAGAAAGAGAACAGGCCTTTTTCACAACAATTACTATTTAAATTAATAAAACACTGGGGGAATCACCAATTTCTATACTCCTGAATGCTCAATCCCCTTGCTGGGGAGAGATTCATTGGGAAAATTGGATGTTCAAGTAACTTCTTAGGATGGGGAAATACAAATTGAAACACCAGAATCAAAAGCCATCACAACAAAGATTTTTATGTTACAGGAAACTTATAAAAAATTTTAGAATATTGAAAGAATATGAATCAGAATATTCAATACATCAATATTCAACACTTCAATATTATCAGTTATAGATTTGTACAAAATTTAAGGGCCATTAATGAAAAGTTCCTTATAGTCATCCAGTGGTAGCTAACCTGTACACAGTCTTGACAGCACATAAAATGTGAAAGTATTCTGCCAGCAATCAAGACTGAAAGTAAGTGACTCAATGCTACTCTAAGTCTGCTACGTTTCTTAGAACAATCTGGATAGATGGTGTCAAAGAAAATGGCACAAATAAGCAAAGAAGCAGTAATATATTTTAGTTTTGACATCTTGCAGGAAAAAAAGAAGCTTGGGAAGCAGCTGCAAAGAAGCCATTTGGCAGACTCCAGAGGCAAGGACTATGAGCCTTCTTAGGTATGGCCAGATGGTGTCAGTTATGGACTGCAATTTTTGGGTACTGCCAAAACCCTTGCATGGTCCTCCACCAAAAATACTTGGTTTGGACTCCTGAGAGTCAGAGTGCCTGAAAAGCCCTGAAAGAACCTTAATGCCAACCCCTGCACTGGCAGCCTCACACTTGAACCAAACCATTTATCTGTGCAAGAAAGGATGCACCTGGCACTGGGGGTATTGGCTGGCATTTGGGATCATGGAAGCAGCCTGTCCAAACAACTGGACAATGCAAGGGAAGGTGACCTGGATACCTGAGAGTGGTGGCAGCTACAGGGAAGCACAAAAGCTGATACGTGCCCCACATGGGAACAGCTGGTTTGGGATGAAAAGGAGGACATTGGATACTGCCAGCAGGATGTCCTTGTAAAGCCCACCAGTATGGAGACTCCCCACTTAATACAGGGAATCAATTAGCTGACAAAACAGCAAGAGAAGTTACTGAGAAAGGCATCCTTGCACTAATACCTAGCAAAAAAGTTGAATGTCTGGGAACAAAAACCAAATTAGGACAAGCAGTTAGCCCCATCACTGGAAGCTACAGAAAAATCCCAGCAAGTGATTAGTAAACTCGTGTAGGTGAGCAATTGTATCTCCAAATTAATGTTTAAAATAACAGAAAAAAAAATCAAGAAACACTTCAGGAAATAGAAAACATAGTAACTAATTTATAAAGGAATACAGTAAGCACAAAGATGAGAGAAATTAAGATCAGTTACTGAAAAATAAGTCATTTGTTTTGCAAAATAATCTCAAGGAAGGAAGGCCATCTCCAAGGCTAGCAAAAGAGAGGAATTCACCAGGTTATTATTGGCAAACTGAATTTGCAGAACTGCCCAGGCAGCATGAGGGGCTGGTACATTTTAGTATTTTGGTACTTTCTCTAGAGGGCCAGAAACTTTCCCAGGCTGCACCAACAAGGCAAAGGAAGCCTCAAAATTTTACTGAAATCAATACAACAGTACTAAAATTAACTCTTGTAAATTTTAAAAGCTACCTTGTTACTAAGTAATCATTGGGACCAGACTCGCCTGTACATCTTTTCAAACCAAAACAACCAGTGTTCATCAGAACCTGGAGTTCTGCACCAACCCAGGAGAAGTGGAAGGGACCACATCAAGTCCCCGTGGTGACCTACCCTGCACCCAGAGTGGAAGGAATTGAACCCTGAGTTCCCACATGAGGGTAAAACAAGCAACCACACATTAAACACAGCACAGACAAGACTGACTCACACCGGGGGGTTTTTATGTTTATATGCAAATCCTACAGTTTTAGGATAGGATATGATTTTCTAAGGAAATATTATTTATTAGATCTAGATGGAAATTGTAAATAATTACATATTTATAATAATAACAGAAACTATATTCTTAATTTCTGGGAATGAAATTGTAGTCTTAAAGTTAGTGCGAGATTTTGGCAAATTACAGAATGTAACTTCTATAAATTACAAAGCAGATTAGCTTTAGATCTCTTACTGCTACACAAACGTGGAATATGTGGTTAGTCAAATTTAAACAACAATACTTGTGTGCACATTCCAAATGTGACTCCTAAATCAGATGGTCAGATAAGATATGACCTGGTTGCTGCATCTGGCGGAGAATTAAGGGCAGAATTAGAAAGTAACTAGTTAAATAAAATATTTAAAGAATTTGTATTTTCTCTGACTGGTTAGTTGGCCTTACTTTTTGCAAAATATAATTCTGATCATATTGTGATTATTATACTTGCCTTAAAAACTTATATTAGTAAAAAAAAGTAAATGAGGCTTATGAAGGATTGCAAAGAAGACAAGAATGGAGGAACTAGCTCACCACTGAGAAGTTACAAAAGAATTTCAGAAGCAAGAGTAATTTATGTTGCAGTCTAATGCTTGTCAGATTAGGACGCTTCAAAATATAGAATATTCACTTTCAAGAGAATTTTATGTGAATACAAAGGCTCATTTTTTAGGCAGTTAACATTTTTAATCTTTATTACACCAATTCCTGTGATGTATTTTGGACACTGGCATTTTCAGCACCAAAACATTAAAGCCTTCACATACCTCAGTCTGTTGTCCCAAGGCCTGGATGGGGGCATGAAGCAAGGTGTTCATCCCTGTGGAAAGAAAGGGAATACTCCAGTTTTTGTGCTGTTTGCTTATTATTTTATCCACTGAGCTGAACCTCAATGAGCTGAGTAAATAAATACAATTAAACCCAAATATATCCCGAGAAATATTTTCATTACTCCCTCCAGCACCTCGAAAGGCCACCCAGACTTCCATAACAGGATCCCTGTAAACAACTTCAAGGGACAAAGCCCATCCAGAGAGAGCTCTCCCAAGACAGGGAGACTGCTCTGGGCACATTAAAATTTCTCAAACATAATCAACAGCTTTAAATAAACAGAGTCATCTAGTTATTAAATCTGTTTTTTCAAACTCACCAGTGATCTCACATGGAACAGCCCCAGGGTCTTCATTCCTACAAAAGGTGGGTTTGAGAAACAGTTTGTTAAAAGGTTTCAAAGAGAAGCCTTGATCAATAAACTGAAGAGGCACAGAATTGTGTTGCACAGCTCATGTGGGTCTGGGGAGCATACACCAGACACTGCTTATTTGTCTTCAATATATGCTAATTTGAGTCACAATCTTATTTTTCCCATGAAATTATCTATTATGCCAAAACCTACTGTTTAACATACAGCAGCATTTTAATTTTTAAATGAGAAGAAAACATTAATTCTTTATTTTTCATAGAATCTATGGTTGCCTGAAATTCCCCTTCTCACATATGAAGTGTCTTATCTGTTATTTTACCACCAAGCCATTTTAATTTTACAAATCCCACCATTGTGTTTTATCTAAAAGAACTTCGAGGCCAGACTAATGTTTTCTCTTTTTCTGAGGAAAAAGTTTGGTAATAAACATTGAATAATAACAAATATCTATCAGACATGATACTTACTGATTAGTCAAGGTATCACCCTTCTCATCTGCTGAACACCCTAAAAATAAGAAAATGACAACATTACAATGTGATAAGCACCATCACATTTGTACTTGATTATCTTAAAGGTTTTGCCCACCCACATGATTCCAACTCAATAAAACATTGAGACAAGAGTGACGTGCACAGAAAGCAACGTTCTGAAGTTCTCACTCTTGATGTGTCTTGTTGTGGCAAAAACTCTGTGACTGAGGAGTTTTCAGCCAGACCAGGATAAAGAGCTGATCCTGTTGTTCCTTCCCAGAAAAGTTCTGATTTCTTAAATTCGAGCTAAAAACCTTGTTGCCAATAGTCTGGGAAACCTGTCATGAAAAGAAAAGGGAGTTTTACCTTTTTTTTTTTCTGTCTCTGTTGTGCTGTTCTTAAGATCTCGCTGGAAGACCCTGCAGCTAAGAACAAAACCACCAGTTTTTAAAAACACAAAACCATCTCTAAAAGCAAATTTAAAAAAAATTCAGCACTAATTTACATCTTTTCAGCACCAATTTACATCTTTTCTACATGTTCTGCAACAAGATATGAAAAGCCAGAAGTGTACTGAATCCAGCTGTATTTTTCAGGGAGAAGATGCCACTATGACATTTAAGATATATGAATGGAAACTGAATGGAAAACAAAAGCTCCTAACTATATTAGTTTCCCTGAACTGCGCTTTTTTTCAGCTGGGAAGAGAAGATGAATAACGGCTCTGAGGGTTCAACCCAACTTGATTGGGCTGGGATTTAACAATCTTCCTGCTGTTTGCAGTCATTTGTGATTGCTCAGTGAGGACACTTTCAGGGGGAAGGATTATTCCCTGCCCATTATGGCTGAGGAAGGGGTGTAGGTGTGCGCCCTCCAGCTCCCTCACTTGATGGTGTCGGCGAAGCTGACCCTGCGCGAGCTCCTCCTGTGCCTCTCTATGTGGATGTCCTGCCAATAAAAAACACAGCAGCCAGTAAAAAACCCACGCCAGGCACAGCTCCCCAGGAAACACAGAACCAAACAAAAGTGGTGTATTAATGTTACTATCAAAAATTGTGCATTAAATCCACCCACATAATTCCAGTGACATGGTTTAATCAGCAAAAACACTGAGGAGGATTGGTAGGTAAAAGCTTGACAGACCTACCTGGGTCATTTCATTCCCATTTCCCAGATCATCCAGAGGATTTCGTGGAGCCTTTAAAATCTGAAAGAAAATACAATAGCTGAGAGCTCAGCTGCAGCTCCAAGAGCTGGTTTCTTGGCTGCAGAGAGTTTCTAAGAGCCAGCAGTGTCCCAGTCAATCCTCTCAGTTTAACAGGCTCTTTTGGAACGCTTTTCTTCAACTTGCAAGAGCAAGTTCCTCTTTCAGTTTCCCTTGGCTCCTTTCCTCCCTCACAGAGTTTTATTTTGAGGAATGCTGAGAGTTACTCACGGAGGACAGCCGCTTCTTTCTGATGTGCTCCGTGTTATCACTGCAGGGGAAAAAGGGAAACAGGTATTGATGCCCAAAGTTTTTGGCTTTTATGTGTTCTTCGTGTATTTGTAGTTCTGTAGACTGTTAAATGCCTCAGTGTAACTTCCAGTACTTTCCCACCTCTCTTTCCCACAGTGAACAGGCACTTATTGACACATCCCTAAATTTTTTTTTAGTCTTGCCTGTACGTTCTCCAAGGACATTTTATTTTGCACCATGAAATCAGAGGCATAATAAAGGTAGGGTAGGAGGGCAGAACCCATGGAGGAGATTACCTAACCAACTGTTCCTCCCATTGGACAATAGTGGCAAGATATCCTAATTGCCTGATCTTATCAATTGTAAGGATCTAATTCTGATCACAGCTTTCCACCATATTATGTACCTGAAGGCTTCCAAGTAAAGGTTTGCTTTTATATTATCATTATACAGCCTGGAAAAGTTTGTGTTCTATTTCCAGGCATCAGTATGAAGGCACAGAATTGCACCAAGGTACATTTCCTGAATGGTCCTGCCACAGTTTTGAGGTTAATAAATTGATTTTTCTGTTATTTTTATACCTGTGAAATTAAATAAACAACGTGCTTGGAACAGATTGATCCTTTCAGCACTGGTTCCCAGAATAAGCTTTGGAAAACTCAGCAGATTGCCCCCCCGCCCAGTCCCATGGTCAGTTCATCTCCTGACAATCCATCACTATGAAAATGCCCTCAACAAACACCAAAGAAACTCCCTGGTCTTCTTCACAATGGAACACAAATTTCACTCAAGGGATGTTGAAGTGCATTACAAAAAGTTTTGACTCTAAAGGGCAATATTTATACCACAACAAAATTCTTAGAGGGTTTCAACTCACTTTTCAATGTTAGGGTCTGTGTAGATCTTGTCCATTGCTGAAGGATGTGCTTTTCCTACAAAACACAGCACCAGAATTCAAAATCATTAATGAGCCTCAGTAGGAAAACTGCATAAACCCACAACTGGCTATTAGCTTTTCATGATTTTTTTCCCTCTCCATCCTTCTCTAGTCACAGAAATGCTCTGAAGTACAACAGGCCTCTCAAGTCAATGTTCTGTTATATTCACATTAGATTGATATTTCCTATTGTACATCATATTAGAAAACAGCTGTGCTAACAATGTAAGTGACCTTTTATTTGAAGCTAAGATTCTGGTAAATGCTAGGAGACAAAGGAGATCAAACCTTACCCACGACAATGTTTGCTCTGACACACACAACACATTTTCCCTCTTGCTCTAAACTGAATTTCTGGTATTTCAGCTTGTGCCTATTGCTTCTTCTTCCTTCTCTAGATACAACTGGAAGGGCATGGCTCAATTTTCTTAAAACCCTCCCGAAAGGAATAAGAGGAATGTGTTTTTACAAACTATGAGTCTGCCTAAGCCAGAGACTGATAGGTGAGTTAAGCAACAGGAGAATGTTACTTATGGACACAAAGTCCATAAGTAACCCACATTGGGTTACTTACCCAATGCCCTGCTAAATTTCTAGTCTTGGGGAAAAAGAACAAATACACAAAGAAGAAGAGAGGACGGGAGGAGCACATTAGGAGAGGTGCTGCATTAGGCAATTCAGGAAGTGTGTATCTCTCAAATACCTCAGCCAATTGGGAAAGGAAAATTAGAATAAAGAGGAGGCTGCATCCCCCAGCAATTTGAGAGACCCCGTGGAAAATGCCCCATGGCCTCTCCCTTTATTCATGAATAAAGTTACGGGACTCCTTTGTCTACTTTTTGGACATAAATCATCATGAAATAATTTTCCCAATACAGAGAACAATTTCTTCACAATACCTCATCTAGACCCGCTTTCGGTCAGACTGAACACACAAAGAAGGGAGGAACAGGGAAGATCGCTGTGGGAGATAAGCCTGGAGCTATAAAGGCCCTCACCACTCTGCTACTGGGGATATTAATCTAAAATTCACTTCCCGACCACCTTCCTTAAGTGTTCGTCTCTAATCCTGCTTGAAAGTCCTCTACAATCCTTGAGGGACGAGCGGCGAGCTGAGTCGCTGCGCTGATGAAGATTCCCTCCTTTTTATTCCCCCGTTTGACTCTCCGAACACGAGAATCACTCCGTAACACTTCAGTCCATCCCGGCCGCCCTCCTCCGCCTTTTCCCCATTAGGATGAGCCGATACATTGTCTTTTCCCGTCTCTTTTTGTCCCCGCGTCCTCGTTTTAGGGCCCCCACAGCCCAGGCGCCAATCACTTATCGATCACAAACCCCGCATTAATCCCCTATATCATTAATTACACGCTATCAACACGTTGCCCAGACATTAATTACATCGGATCGATCCGCACCGCCCTTATCGAGGGGTTCCCCACACGCTCCGCGCCCACCGCAGGTGGCACCGCCTCAGCCCTCCTTCCATCCAGCCGATCCCGAGGCCGCTCCCGGGGCAGCGCCGACCTTCTCCCCCCGCCTTCTCCCGCGCTCCTTCCCCGCAGCGCCCGCCCCGGCCTCTGGCAACGGCCGCCTCCGCTCCTGCACTGCCCCGGCGCCGCCTCCTCCTCCTCCTCGTCTGAGTGGGCCCCTCGTCCGCTCTTACCTCCCGGTCGGGGCCCCCTACTCCCGAATCCCGGTTTCCGGGTCTCTGGTCCCGGTTCCCGCTCCCCAGTCGCCGCCGCCCCGTTCAAATCCAACCGCCCGCCCCGCGCCCGTGACGACACATTGGCGCCGTGCTGGATGGCTGCCCCCGGCTCCGTACAACATGGCGCCCCCTTGTGTCGTACAACATGGCGGCTTCCGCGGCCCGCTCCGCTGCTGCCATTTCGGTGTCTCCCGCGGCCCGCACGCCCGCAGCCGCGGTGATGGGGATGGCGCGGTACTGCACCGGCTCCGTGGGGTGCTCGGTCGCGGCGCGGTGGCTTCGCTCCGCACAGTGCCCGTGCAGGGCCGCAAAACCGGCGCCGCCGCGCAGGGAAACGGCGGGCGGGAAAAGAAGGTGGGGGCTGTGAGCACACCGCCTTATAGGCCCGGTGAGGAAGTAGTC